>JAQQPU010018763.1:549-12266 GCA_029168905.1 Artemia sp. Kazakhstan ARC1039
AACCCTTTGGGGTTGGGGTAGGGGGATCGGAGGCCTTTGGGGTTGTGGTAGAGGACCTCACAACACTGTTCAAATGGAACTTGTGTATTATAACGACCACAGATTTTCACCCTCAAATCCTCTTCTAAAATCTCTTCAAAAATCATATTTTAAAATGTCTCTAACTGTTTCGTCGAAATAATTCCATAAAATAGCTAAAACGGTTTCGCCCAAATAATCTCTAAACGGAATTTCACCATGTTTCCTTTGTTTGGCATCTCTGTGCTGGCGCATTTCAATTATTTGGAAACCTGATTCCCGCGCTAAGATCTAAATATTCGCTCAGAGACAGTTCTCTTTAGAAGCAACAAATTAATTCCCTTTCGTAAATCAATAATTCCCCTTAGAAAAAACAAATTAATTCCCCTTTCATACCAATCAATCAATCATGACATCATCTGTCATGTGTGATCTAAACTTTGCCTCGGAAAACTTTATCTTGGTAGAACTCCAAATTAATTCCCTTTCGTGTCAAATATATTCTCTTTAGAACAACAAATTAATTCCCCTTTCATGTCAATCAATCAATCATGACATCATCTGTCATGTGTGATCTAAATTTTGCCCCGGAGATATTTCTGTTCGAACTCCAAAGACATTAATTAACTCAGCGTCATCTGCCAGATATTCCCCGGAGACAATTTGATTAATGACTCAATAATCCATGAAAGTGACAAAGTTCCTGTTTTTCCATTCTCACTGACAAAGACCATAAAAACATCAAATAAATTGACCAACACACATAACCATTCATCCATCCATCAATCCATCCATCCATCCATCCATTCATCCATCCATCCATCCATCCATCCATCCATTCATCCATTCATCCATTCATCCATCCATCCATCCATCCATCCATTTAGTGATTATGTAAATCACCCCCCGTGTCATAAATCAATAATTCCCCGAGCGATTATGTAAATCACCCTCATGTCATTACACGAGGCCAAACAATAACATTGACTATGACATCTGGCTCGAATAACAACAACAAATACTATTTCTGGATCATAACATCTGCCTCGAACAACAACAGGAAGGAAGTGTCATTAACTGTTTCCCGGAAACTCATAACATCTAGCTCGAATAACAACAACAAATACTATTTCTGGATCATAACATCTGCCTCGAACAACAACAGGAAGGAAGTGTCATTAACTTTGCCTCGAACGACAACAACATTGACCCTATTAACCACGTGTTCTCCCAAATGACTCTATTGCGTGCCCAAAACAACAACAACAACATTGACCCCATTAACCACGTGTTCTCCCTAATGACTCTATCGCTTGCCCAAAACAACAACAACATTGACCTTGACCCCCATTAGACTCGATCGATAATCCTTGAATAAACAATGTAAAAAAGTTATAGGTGGCAGCAGGGGTGTCGTCCCGGAGATATTATGGCATCTCTACTGCTAACTAAGAGCAAAAAAAATAAACTCGATTTTAAAAAGAAGGCAAAAACCATTAAAAATGTAAGTAATCTTGATGAAACTTTCTCCATCAAAGTGAGCGTATCAGAGAACCTAATTAAAAGAGGTTTCAACCAACTATTAGCAATGTTCGACTCCGATAATAGCCACTGAAACCAAAAAGAGTAATTTTTATAATAATTGATTTACAAAACAAATAAAATTTTCTTATACTGGTTTCGAATACATAAAATTCGTTATGATTAAAGTCACTCATCAAAAGATACAAACCTTTGAAAATTTGTATAATTAGAAAAAAAAATGCAAAAACAACCTTAAGAGCCAACTAAGATCCAAAAAAATACACTCAATTTTAAAAAGAAGGCAAAAACCATTAAAAAGTAAGTAATCTTTATGGAACTTTCTCCATCAAAGTGAGCGTATCAGAGAACCTAATTAAAAGAGGTTTCAAGCTACCATATATCGAAATTTAGAGTTTGGCATTTCTTTAGAGGTTTACGAATGCAAGTTTATTTGTTTTCTCCTCCCTCCCCACTGAGGTTATTGCGTCTAATTAATACCCTATAAAATTGGGAAACTGCTTATTTAAACGAAAATTAAAGTATCTTTAAAAACATCCTTTTAAAGATCCTTTAGAGCCAAAAAAATGTTACATAACTAAGTAGCGTCTTTTGCTCTTTTTGGATAGGCTACAAAAATATGATTTTGACCCAAAGAGGACCAACTTGTAATTAAATATAAATTTTAATATATCCACTCTTTTGAAAATCATCGATAAGCTATGTATTCAACCTCTTAGTTTTGGAGGTAGTAATGGAGCGTGGTATTGTATCAGCATCGTCCATACGAAATGAACGTTTGATATAGCCACTTATTTTATATATTTATTTAAACAAGTTTATTCATTTAAAGTTTGAAATAGTTATGCACAGCGATATGTCATAGCGAATCAGTTGTTATGGAGTTGGGCAAGTTGATTAATCTGTAAGTGGGGGAGGTGGACTGTGCCTGATGTCTATATTTTCATTCCCAAATTTACAAAAGTACACTTTCATTCCAAAATTTTCTAACTGTCTATGAAGAGGGCGTTTCTTAGGAGAGGGGGGGAGTAAAATTAATCTCTTAGCTTCCTTCAATTATGTTGAGCTTGAGGAACTCCCTTCCTATTAAGATAAAAATATTCTTGGCAACATAAAATAATATACTCAAATGCTTTGCTGGCACAACATTTCAAGAAGGTCATGAAGAAAGGCATTCTATGCACTGTAAAGGTGGAGTTTCAAGAGGTACTGGTAAATATTCCCAAGATCTAAAAAAATTATATTTAAAAGCAAATATTTGGTTTTTTATTTATTTATTTTAAATTTAAACTGTCTAGGCTAACCAACTATTAGCAATGTTCGACTCCGATAATAGCCACTGAAACTAAAAAGAGTAATTTTTATAATAATTGATGTACAAAACAAATAAAATTTTATTATACTGGTTATAAATACATAAAATTCATTATGATTAAAGCCACTCATCAAAAGATAGAAACCTTTGAAAACTTGTATAATTAGAAAAAAAAATTAAAAAACATCCTTAAGAGCCAAGTGATCTTGATAGAAGCCCTGCCATTAAACACATTATCATACAGAACCTTATCGCAATTTTGTTAAATTCTCCTATCTACTAAAATTAGGACTTCCTTTTGTCCAGGAGAAAGATCACGAATGGATGCCAAGGATGGACCTTATTAGTAGAATAGAGATAGGACATAAAAAAAATTACACCTTGAATAAATTGCAACAAAAGCTAATTTTATACCTTTCGAGAGAGAAAAACGCACTTATTAACCTATGAAAAATCGACATCGCTACCTCTAGGAAAAACGGGCTGAATTCACCTTTAAAATAAGGAGAACGGAGCAAAACGCTAAAATTTTCACTATGTAACAACACATACGAAAAGATGTCTTCGATGGAGTTTATTGGGGTGGTAGATAAAGGATATAAAAGTAAAAATGAGCCATCACCAGCGTAACAGGAATACTTCTGGAGGTTCTTCTTTAGTGTTTGAAGTGGAAGGGGTTATATCCGAAAAATCAAGACATATCCCATATTATCGAATAAATTATCCTTTCTAGGGTTTTTTTGTCGTAGATAACGAAAACGAAAAGACAGGACTTGAACCCTACAATACTATCACCTATGCTATTGAGTCATAAATTTCTTCAGCCTCAACAAACAAGAATTGGAGTTTTACAAGGCTCGAAATACTAGGAACTGACATCAACCAATACTTTGCAGTTTCACATTTGTAGTCAATACTACCTCGATTGCACACCTTGATATGATTGCCATAATTCATCGGTTCCTAGGGGTAGATAGACTCATCTCTGGGAAGAACACATGCACGTAATAAAAAGTATTCTTTCCAATCTCGCAGTAGCAGGCCATAGCCAGTTTATAGAGACTGCGAGAATTAACATTCAGAAATGAAAAACCTGTCTGTTTGTTCACCGGACATTTACAGATCTCTTTATGCCGTTGGCCTTCATACGATATATCACTCATATAGGTAGTGGACTGGGTTGTCAGCTTGCCTTTTAATAGAACAGGAACCTAGATAGAGTCTAAAGAAATGCGGGGGTATTACTGTAGGATGTGGTATAATATAATTGCAGCGAAATATTTAGGTTAGGTGTCGTCCTGATTGCATTGAAGTAAACTATTACTTGCAAGAGCTTACAGGAAAAATACTGGACTAGCAAACAACACAAGGAGATGACGCTACCAAGGCAAAAAAGAAGAAAAAGCATGAAGACACATTGCATGTCATAGAACTGTTTTAAAAGTCAAATTCATTCGAAGATTGTGAAGGATTGAAAAATACAGTGAAGGGAATAATGGTTCTCTGAGAATCAAACACGGAAGAAGGTCTAATACTGGAAAAGGTGATTCTTAATAGTATGGCCGATAACTCAGTAAACAATTGTGTTTTCAGAAAGAAATTACAGTAACCCTCATATCAGCTAAAAGAGCAAACGTACCTTACATCAAGTACATAGATCCTGGCCTAATCTTTCAGAGGTTTTTGGATGTTACAAAACGTTTAATCAGTAGAGAAGGGGGTACCAGCCCGGAACGAACACATGTGCTGCCATCTACAATTAAGTCTAACGCTGACGGGCTTTAATTTATTCAAGGATTATCGATCGAGTCTAAAGGGATCAAGGTCGATTTATTTGTTGTTGTTTGTCTAGGTGTAATGACTCCAGGGGGAAGTTTGCACATTCGCATTAACGTTGGGGAGAGATGTATTGATCTACGACTCGAGGGGGAAGTGGATTTCCGAGAAATTGATTTACATAATCGGTGGGGGAATGTATTGATACGATAACAGGAAACAGGAAGTACGTGTCTTTCTCTAAGCCAATCAGGGAAGTTTTGTAAGGTTTCCAATTAAATCACAATTTGCCCTTGAGATTTTGTATATAACGGACATGCGTTGTGAGTAAACTTTCATAAGGTTCTAAGCCACCATGGATAAAGCATTGGATATTATTGACTTGGAAGCTTTGGCTACATCGATTTATAATGTGAGTTCGGTTTAGTAAATTTTCATAGTTTATTTTCAAATAAAATCATTTTACATAGTCATTCCTCCAGTAAATTCAAATTCAGGGTATACCCCCCCCCCCACAATACAAACTCCTCCATATGATGTTTATACTCGATAGAAAGCGTAAAATACGCTCTTTTTCAATTACGTAAACACCATCCTCGCTTCCCCCTCTTTACGACTTTAATTCATTCATTAGAAATAATTATTTTACTAAAAAATGCCATTTTCCCATCATGCATTTAAAATCTTCAAATAGAATGTGCTCTCTTTACGGTCAAGACAAAACCGTGTGTGATTAAGGCTTTAATCCTCTTATAAGAGGGGAGCTGCATAGACAACCTTCGCGTGGAAAGAGAGATTATTGTTAATTAACCTTTATATGGTTTCAATACTTTGTGGAATTCTATGTTCTCTGAAAGAACTGAGAACAAATTGTCTGCAAAATTAATATAGATATTTAGGACATTGGAATTCTATGTTCTATGTAAGAGTGAAACGAGTTATTTCCAAAATTAAGGTCTAACAATATTTCTAGGACATTATGTAAAATGGGGGAAGGGGCAATGCCTCGCTTCTAACAGCTTCGTTGTAAGGTGAAAACAAACTGTTGCTTCGAGTGAAAAGTAAGGGGGCGGGTTTAAGAAAAAGATACATAGCTTTATTATGCGTAAATTGAATAGCATTTTCACCTATGATCGCAAATTTTAGGCCTATAAGCTATGTGTCAACGAGCTTTTTTTTCTATTTTAAAGCCTATAGACTGGAACATTTAATTTTTTCTAAATGGTAAAAATAGAAACATTGATTTCTATCCTAAGGCTACAGATTACTGTTTGTCAAGGGAATTATTTTTTACAAGTTGTGCAATAAAATCGTTTGATTTGTAAGCCTAGTATATTTCTTGCAAAATTTTCACTGTTTGCTTTACTGAAAATGGGGGGGGGGGGCTTCTTTGCGATAAATGCTTTCTAGACAAAATTATGGTTAGGGGGCGGGGTTAATAATTTTTCTTCTGTAAAAAAAGTGAATCATTATTTCATACTAAATATTTTCTTCTTTTTAAGGACAATTATGAAGAATGTGTGCCCCCTCCATTGAAGAGAGAAAGAGAGGGTGAGGCGGCCCCTATGCAGTCTGGTCAAAAACCGAAAAGACAATGGTCCACAAGGATGGAGATCCCCGCTGTACAAGCCAGTGACATCGATACCGCATCTATGCAAGCCCCTATTCATCGAGCCTCAATGCTGCGTCGTCAAGTTACAGCCTCGGCTGCACGAGCCCGGTATATCGCAAGGGTTGTAAATGTTGCCCCAGGGGCATATAAGGTTTTGCTTAAGGGGTGGCTGTGTGAACTTTATATGAGGCTTATTAGATTAGAAACTTAAAATTTGACTTCCTTTATAAGAGTCAAATCTGATAGAGGGCAATAAATCCCTCCCCCTCCCTGACCTCCTTTTTTCCAAAACATATCCGATATAAATTGTGAGATAGCCATTTTATTCATAATAGTTAAAAGAGCATATAACAGTGTCTTCAGGGTGAACATAACCTCCAGCACCAGAGACAAGGGCTGTAAGTTATACCCTGGGGCATATAAGATTCTAATGGAATGGGTAGGCGTATATAATTTGAATCGGAAGGGGCTCATTTAATTAGAAGTCAGTGTCTTAGTGCCATTTTTAAGAATCAAAAGTAAATGGAGGGCAACCAGCCCCTTTCCCGCAAGTCTATCATTCCCCAAAACATATCTGATTAAACTTATAGGAGAGTTATTTTGTCTTGTATTGCTGAGTTTAGTAATTATGTCTTTGAGGATGTCAACCTTCCCGATTTCCTCAGGGCAAGAGTTGTAACTTAGGTGACCTGTTCATTTTTCATATAGCCTATTTCATTGAGAAAGGTATGCTTACTTTAACTTTACTTTTCAAAAAACGAAGGGCATTCAGATGAGTCTTTCACAGTAATTTGAGTGGATTGAACCAAATCAAAACACGTTATATGTATACAGATTGTCAAAAGGGCGTAACTCAGGAATGAATAGGTATATTTATTTGGATCTTTCAGGAAATGATTAGAAAGATAATCAAAAAGGCAATATTTGCATGCTACAACTGTTGCTAGAACTACCACCACTACTAATGCAAGTAATACTACTACTACTACCACACTACTCCATTTACAATATTGAAGGTAAATTTGAACTAAATCAAAAGACACTATTTGCATATTTATTGTCAAAAGAGCGCATCTCAAGAATAGACTCGGGTATTCAGTTGGAACTCTCAGAGAATACTAAAAGAAGAAGATACTTAGACCAAAAGGCAGTATAAGCACGTGGGTACTAATACTACTATCACTGCTAGATTTACAACTACTTCTATTGAAACAATTTAATGCTACTACTACTACTACTAGTACTACTGCTATCATAGCCAGCGTGATTGTGCTACCGAAGTAAAGAGCGATGTTTTTAGACTAGGGCACTTTGTGTAGAAGGAGTTGTCACAGAAACTTCAAAAGAGGCTCATTCGATTGTAAATTTAAAGTTTTAATGTAATTTCGAAAAGTCAAAAGTGATTGGAGGGTAATCAGCCTCTAGCTCATCATTTCTCCCAATGTGCATAATCCAAATTTTATGATTCCCATCTTTTTCAACGTTGTTGAATGGTCCAGCATTTATGTTTTGAGGATGACAACCGCACCCCCTCCCCATAGCTCTCAGGGTGAACATTGTAAGCTACATCCTGAGGGCATGTACGATTTTATGAAGAGGGTGGTCATATAAAATTTGGAACGGACTCAGTCGATCGGAAGTCAAAAGTTCCAGTGCGCTTTTTAAGACTCAAAGTGATCAGAGTACGTATAGCCCTCCCCTTAGTTCCTATTTTCCTCAATCACATCTGATAAAAATTTTTAGACATCCATTTGATCAAAAATAGTTGGTTCTTGAGAAAAGCCATATAATCGCAGAACTAGGGCATCGGGGTTGTCAAAACCCAGAGACTAGGGGAAAGGGCTGTAAGTTATGCCCTGGGTATACATAAGGTTTTTATGGAAGGGGTGGTCGTATAAACTTTAAAGGAGACTTATTTAATTGCAAATGTAAATTGTCAGCTCCCTTTTAAGAGTCAGAAGTTATGGAGAGCAGCTAGTCCCCCTCTTCCTATCACTTTCCTTTTCTCGAACGCATTTGATCGAAACTGTGATATGGTCGCCTTAGTTAAAACAGTCCAAAGAGCATAAAACAATGCCTCTAGGCTGGAAATTACGAATAAAGTTTTAATAGAACGGGTGGTTGTATACACTTCTTATATGGCTCATTTGATTGGAAATTAGAAGTTCTAGTGCCCTTACTAAGGGCCAAAGTGAATGGAGGGTAAACAACCCCCCTTCCCCAAGGCCTAGCATTCCCAAAACACATCTGATTAAAATTTTAAGAGAGCTAATTTGTTCAGCATTGTTGAACGATACAGTAATTATGTCTTTGGGGATGTCAAGATCTCCAAAGTCCTCAGGAAAAGTGCTGTAAGTTAGGCAATACGTATATTGTCTACATATAGTCAAGGCCATATCCAGGGTGGAAGAGGGGGGGAGTTAGGGGGTTAGAACACCCCTCCCCCCTAAATGTTTGTCCGAATCGTTATAAAGTAAAAAAAATAAATATAAACAAAATTTTGATACGTTTTTGAAGTTTTTTGTAACCTCCTCCCGATAAAAGATTCTTCTGTACACCCCCCTCCCCCCACCCCCACCCGACAAAAAAATCCTAGATGTGGTCCTGTATACAGTATAGGTTCTTGAGAAAGGTATGTAAGTTTGACACTTATCTTTCAAGTGCCGGGGAGGATTCAAATTACGATTAAATGAATGTTGAGGAGAGTGTTAAACTAAATCAAAACACTTTATGTGTATACCGGTTTTAAAAAGGGTATAACTCAGGAATGACTGAGTGTCTTAATTAGGAAATGATAATGGAGATGATGAATTGACCAAATTTGCCATTTTTGCATGCTAGTACTACTGCTAGAACTACCACCACTACTACTTCTACTACTACTGCTACTACTGCTACCACAGCATTAAATTTACAATATTGAGGAGGAATAAGAACTAAATAAAAAAAGCTATGTAGATGCAAATTTTCAAAAGAGGGTATCTCAAGAACTGATATAGGTATTAAATTTTAACTTTCAGAGATCATAGGCAGCGCAATCGCGCTGCCTAAGTAAATAACAATGTTGGCAAAATTTATTATTTAGTTTTTGGGGTTAGACCAGGGCACTTCGTATTGAAGGAGTTGTCATAGAAACTTGGAAAAGGGGTCAATCGATTTTAAATTGGAGCGGCTAGTGCCCTTTTTAATAGTCGAAAGTGATTGTAAGGCAACTAATACCCCTTCCACGCCCAATATTTTCCCAAACACCTCCAATCAAAATTTTATGATAGCCATTTTGTTCAGCATAGTTGATTTCTAGATAAAAATTATGTGTTTGCGGAGGACACTCCCCCACAGCCGTAATGGCAAGGGTTGTAAGCTATGCCCTGGGGCATATAAGATTTTTTATAGAAAGCGTTGTCGTAGAAACTTCATAAAACGCTCATTCGATTGGAAATTCAAAGGCCTAGTGCCCTTTTTAATAGTCGAAAGTGATTGGAGGGCAACTAACCCCCAACTCACTCCAAACTTTTTCCCAAACACATCCATTCAAAATTTTGAGATAGCCATTTTGTTCAACGTAGTTGAAAGTTCTGAAAATTAGGTCTTTGAGGATGACAACCCCCTACAGCTTTCAGGGTCAGGGTTATAAGTTATGCCCAGGGGGCATATAAGGTTTTATAGAAAACGTTGTCGTAGAAACTTCAAAAGGGGCTCATTCGACTGGAAATTGAAATAGCTAGTGTTCTTTTTAATAGTCGAAAGTTATTGGAAGGCAACTAATACCCCTTCCACGCCCACCATTTATCCAAACACATCCAATCAAAATTTTGAGATAGCCATTTTGTTCAACGTTTCTGAAAGTTCTGCAAATTAAGTCTATGAGGATGATAACCCTTCCGAGCCCTCAGGGCAAGGGTTTTAAGTTATACACTTGGGACATATAAGCTTTCTATTAAAAGCTTTGTCGTTGAAACTTGAAAAAGGGTTCATTCGATTGGAAATTCAAAGGGATAGTGCACTTTTTAATCGTCGAAAGTGATTGGAGGGCAACTTACCCCTCTCAAGCCCACCTTTTCCGCAAACACATACAATCAAAATCTTTTGATAGCCATTTTTTTCAACGTAGTTGAAAGTCTTGGAAATTAAATCTTTAACTATTAAACCCCCCAGAGCCCTCAAGGCAAGGGTTGTAAGTTATGCCTGGGGGCATATAAGGTTTTTATAGAAAACGTTGTCGTAGAAAGTTCAAAAAGTGCTCATTCCATTGTAAATTGAAATGGCTAGTGGCCTTTTTAATAGGCGAAAGTAATTGGAGGGCAACTAACCCCTCTCTCACGCCGACCATTTTCCTAAACATATACAACAAAAAATTGAGATAGTCATTTTTTTCAACGTAGTTGAAACTTCTTTAAATTATGTCTTTAAGCAAGACGACCCCTCCACAGCCCTCAGGGTAAGGGTTATAAGTTATGACCTGGGGGTATATGAGGTTTTTATAGAAAGCTTTATCGTAAAACTTCAAAAAGGGCTCATTCAATTAAAAATTGAAAGTGCTAGTGCCCTTTTTAACAGTTGAAAGTAATTGGAGGGCAACTAACCCCCCTCTAACGCCCAACATTTCCCCAAACACACCCAATCAAAATTTTGAGATATTCATTTTGTTCAACGTAGTTAAAAGTTCTGGAAATTAGGTCTTTTAGGAAAACAAACCCCTCAGAGCCCTCAGGGCAAAGGTTTTAAGTTATACCCTGAAGGCAAATATGGTTTTTATGAAAAGTTTTGTCGTAGAAACATCAAAAAGGGCTCATTTGATTGGAAATTGAAAGGGCTCTCCCTCTTTTTAATGTTAGAAAGTGAATGGAGAGCAACTACCCCCCCCCTTTCACGCCACCATTTCCCCAAACACATTCAATTAAAATTTTGAGATAGCCATTTTGTTCAACGTAGTTGAAAGTTCTGGAAATTATGATTTGGAGGATGACAAAACCCCCAAACCCCTCAGGGCAAAGGCTGTAAGTTATGCCGTGGGGCATATAAAGTTTTTATAGAAAGCATTTTCGTAGAGACTTCAAAAAGGGCTCATTCGATTGGAAACTGGAAGGGCTAGTGGCCTTTTTAATAGTTGAAAGAGATTGGAGGGCAACTAGCCCCTCTCTCAAGCTAACCATTTCCCCAAAAACATCCAACCCAAATTTTGATATATCCATTTTGTTCAACGTAGATGAAAGTTCTGGAAATTAGGTCTTTGAGGAAGACACACCTCCCAGAGCCCTCAGGGCTAAGGTTGTAAGCTATGCCCTGGAGGCAAATAAGGTTTTTTATAGAAAATGTTGTCGTAGAAACTTCAAAGGCTCATTCAATTGGAAATTGAAAGGGCTAGTTTAGTTTTCAATAGGCTAGACGAAACTGATTGGAGTCCCCAAACACATTCAATCAAAATTTTTAGATAGCCATTTTTTTCAATGTAGT
>JAQQPU010018766.1:5549-17172 GCA_029168905.1 Artemia sp. Kazakhstan ARC1039
CTTTCGCGTGGCCACAAATCCTCATCGGTTTTCTTCAGCGCAAAAGTGTTGTTTAATTTATTTATTTGTTTGTGAATGTGGATTAATAAACTTATGAACTTAACTTATGCACTTAATACTTGTTGAATACGGTGTGCATTTCCCAGATTTTTTTTTTTATCTTTGGCTGCTATATTGTAACATTAGGCTCAGATAAACAACCAACAAGCCCTAAAATCATTTGATATGGTCGGTAGGCGAAATAGAGACTAATTGGTGAAACGGGTTGGGTATCTAGCATACTGTGTTTCTTTCTAAGAGACTTCTGTGGTAAATACACCCTAAAACATATAGTTAACGGTTTCAGAATCGCTGAAATACCAAAATTGATTGAAAGCAAGTAGCATTGTGAAATAAGCGGTTACTGTGTTCTGCTTTAGGAAACCTTAATAGAATTTAGCCATGTACTTGTCATTGGTGATATTAAGCCTTTTATTTTTAACCAAAATGAAATATAATTATAATTTTAGTGGGAAGTTTTTTAATGGCTAGAAGTGTGAGTTAAGAGTGGTATGGAAGAGTTAGATACGCTTTTCAGGTTTGGATTTCGTCTGGGTGGGCTTCCTGTTGGCTTTGAACAAAACTTCACTGAAACTGAATATTAATATTGCACACTCTATTTGTTGTATTTGTTTTAAAAACTGTCTGTATTAGATCTTCCGATCCTGATAGAGATACAATTTGGTCAGACTCCGAAAACCAGAAAATAGTGTTTATCAATTTTGATTGAAATGCAACAACCTGTCATTGTAGACCAAGTGGTAGCAATTAAGACATCCCCCTTTTTCTCCATGAAGGCTTAATAGGACAGGCCCTCGAAATGTTACACTAAGACGCTTACTTTTTAAGAGAACACGCTTTTAAGAGATACTCGCTTTTAAAAATACGAAAAACTCTTCCAGCAGATGCTCTTTTGGCCAGAGTTTTGGAACCCATTTCCCCCACTGTATTTGTATTGTATCCATTTCCCTAGTGCTTGACTTTTAGGCAAGAGTTAAATGCATACTGTCATATTTCCTGATGACAAGAATTTAGAGTCCCCTATCCAACACCCCCATAGAGAGAAGATTGAGTTTTAGACATCCGAACAGCACAAATTGGACTCTAGTTCTTACTTCCCATCAAGTTTGGTTGGTTCCAGACGACTCCCACAGTATTCAATCGGATCGTAGCAGTGCTCTTTTCTCCGGTTCCGGTTCAACTCATGTTCCGGGCAAGGTATGTGTAAAAGAAAAGAACAAAATATCGAATTTGGGATTCTGAGATCCCACTTTCCGTGACTATTTCCTGAAAATCTAGAAAAAGTACCGAATTTAGATTTCAAGTTTCCGAAGAAATATTTCCATGCCAACACGTGTTTAACTTATATGATCTCTATCGGATAAACTTTGGGTAAAAATGTCATCTACTTTTTCGAAGCGTTATTTTCTAGGTAAGAAACAGAAAGTGCTTTTTTTTAAGCGGAAATTGTTAAAATAAATTAGTATAAGGATATCTTTCATAATTCTGTTTCATTACCTCCGGATTAGAGAAAATTCGAATTTTGGGCTTTTTGCATTACCAGGCTGCATCCCACTTATCATATGCAGCGCGATAGCTCTGCCTAAGTAAAGAGCAAGGTGGGCAAAATGTATAATTTATTATTTATTCATATTTTCTTGACATTTTTTTTGGACCAGGGCACTTCTTATCGAGTAGTTGTCGTAGAAACTTCAAAAAGGCCTCATTCAATTGGAAATTGAGAGATTTAGTGCCCTTTTTAATAGTCAAAAGTGACTAAAGGGCAACCAACATCCCTCCCGCGCCCAGAACACATTCAATCAAAATTTTGTTCGGTGTAGTTAAAACGTTCGGAAATTGTGTCTTTGAGAATGAAACATAGCAATGGCTAATTGTATTAAGTTGAAACTTCCAGGACTTGATGAGAGGGATGTTCTACTAAACAATAGGTAATATGTCAATACTAATGCTTCTAGTAGTACTACATCTAGTCAATACTATTACTAGTTATTACTATTACTATACTATTACTATTACTAGTAATATCAGTACTAATAATATGACTGCTATTACAACTATGCCTAACGGTATGAAGGAGAAATTTTGAAAATTTTTTTTTTGGGGGGGGGGGGGGTTGATCTGAATCACATCACGCCGTCTGTATGCAGGTCGTCAAAAGGGTGTAACAGTAATATCTTAGGAACAGTTTGGTGTCTGAAAATGAAACTGACAGGGCTTGTTGTGAGGGATGTTGAACTAACCAAAAGGAAATATTTTCATCCTAATTCTACTGCTTCAACTCATACTACTATTACTACTTTTATTACTACTACTTCCACTAAAGCTAAGGCTACTACTATTAATTCTACTGCTACTATTACTGCTATTAAAACTAATGGTATTAAGGTGAAAATTTTGGGATATGTAAAAAAGGTGTGAAACAAATCCAAAAGACACTATTCCCACACAGGTTGTCAAGCGGACGCATCAGAAATGCTTCAGGAACGGTTGATGATATAAAGCTGAAACTTTCAGCGTGTGTTGATGGGAATATTGAAGAAACCAAAAGTGCTATGCGCATACTGCTACTTATGCTGCTATAACTATTGCGACTGTGCAAACTAAGGGTACTAAGGTGAAACTTTTAAGAAATATTTTGGCTGATGTTGAACTAAATCAAAACAAACTCTGAGCATGTGGACTTTCAAAAAGGTGACACAGCAATATCTGAAGAACAGCTTATATTATTAAATTGGACCTTTAAAGGTAAGTTGTGGGGGATTTTAAACTAGCCAGAATGCCCTATTTGTATGCTCTTAATGGTACCACTAAAGTTACTGTGACTAATGACGGTATTAAGAAGAAACTCTTAAGGAACCTTTAGGAGGAGTTTCAACTAAACAAAAAAATGTATGCAAAAGGGCATACAATCAAAATCATAGGCAAAACCACTCTTTATTAGCTAGAAATATCATTGAAACTTTCAAGGAGCTAATTCGATTCAAAACTAAAGGTTCTTGAAAACTAAAGGTCCTTTTTAAAAGTAAGGAGAGTTTGGAGGGCAAGCAGTTCTTCTCTCAAGCCCATTCATTTTCCAAACACATCCAGTTAAAATTTTTAGAAAGCCATTTTGTTCAGTGAAGTAGAGCGTTCCAGTAACAATGTCTTTTGGGATATTTGGCATGTCCCCCCCACAATTTTGCAATTCAACCCTATGCTTTAGAAAGAAATGTTGCTTTAATTTATAACAAAAGACATTGTGTTTAAGGTAGCCAAGAAGACACAACAAGTTTTCAAAGTGTCAACATATAAACTAATCGGATTTTATTTCAGAGTTCAAAGCAATAACACCTAGTTAAAAACGGATATTTTACAAACATCGTTAAATTAGTAAGTTTTGCAATCTAATCTCAGTGAATTAAAAGGTTTAACAATATTTGGCCAGGGACTAAAGCTCATGACTTGGCCTAATTATTATTGTTGAACTATTTTTGTCAATTTTACCAATAAGTGAGCAGAACAGTGGAGTTTTTTTTGTCGCAAGGGCCGTCGTACATACCCTCAGTGGTCTCCCTTAAATTGCGGGGATAAGGTAGCAAAAAAAACTATGCTTCCCTTGCTTAATGGCGTATGACTCTGTGCATTCCTTAGCAAAATGGAAAGCGAGAGACTTGTATTGAATGCAGTACTAAACTTTATTTTCCGACAAGAAAAGTGGGATGTGCCACAGACTCTATTACTAAAATCGCTTGCGATTTCTATAATGAGGAAGACATAATTGAAGCTAAGAAAATGCTGTGGGCTCTCACAATGTCTACGTGACCTACTGCTCGATAGAAAGTTAGCGACAACATCATAGATATTGTGCGAGCATTCGATTTGTCTGACGAGAAAAATGTGTCTTGGCCTCGATTTCTCATATACGAATGGGATCAAGTCCTTGTGGTTCTGGGCGAAACTACAGCCCCACTAGCCTGCAAGTTAAATGAATTCTACATGGAATTTAAAAGTTTTGCCGAACAACAAAGTATTAAAACTATTCCTCAGCATTCTTCTCCCATGATAGTGCCTAAAGGCTGCTTATGCTGTGGTTGTCAAGAATCCCTCGATAAATCTTGACATTCTGAATGCCCGCAAGATTCTTCTAGACCCTTTAGTTGGTAATTCTACGAATTTAAGCTGGCAATTCTCGTAGTTTAATTATTGTTACTTCGAAGCCGTGGAAGGATGAATGGTGTGTTGTCACGTCTAACGGAACTGACGCAACGGTATTTTTGGCAGTTGTGGGTAACTCTAATCCAGGTACAGATGTGAAAGTAAAACCAAGTTCATATTTTGGCGTTACTTGGCGTACTCCCCCAGGAACGTCGACTGCTGACATTCTGTCAGCTGTCTGACATTCGAGTTGTCTAGGGAACTGTGCAGAAGTGTTAAAATACGATCATCCAGATCGTTCTATTTAAAGTTCGAAACTAGAGAACACCAACAAAAACCGATAGACAGTCCTCCTAGTATTGGCTATGATCGGCTTCCTGTTGTAGAATACTAGTTCCTGCCCCCTCAGTGCTATAGATGCCAAGCATTTGGTCACACTTCTGCTAACTGTGTTAATCCAGAGACATGCTCTCAGGGTGCCGGTCCACATAAGAAATCTAAAGACATTCCATGTCAGCTGGTCCTGAAGGGTGCACTATATGATAAAACTGACCACCCGTGCCACGCGTATAAATGTCCTCTAGCTCAGAAACTATCAAAATGAGTTGCTCTCTAGGAATTACTTCTTGAAATATAAATGGTGCGGCAATCGGTTGAAAATATTCTTTTATGTCTGTTTATGTTGGATTGTGATGTACTTTTTCTACAAGAACTTTTCTTATTGAAAGAGGGACTATCCCTGTTGTAACCTAATGGTTGGAATGAAGTATTTGGTGTGCCTGGATTGTCGAGTGGGAGAGGATGACCCTCTGGTGGCAAGGCTCTTCTTTTTGGTAACGAACTTGTGCCCAAACCAATTTCATCTTCTGATTTGTTTATGTCGGTTCAAGTTTTAGACGTTGCTGTGTTTTCAACATATATGCCTACTAATTACCCTAAATTATGCTCAGAGAGAAAGTTCCATATAGCTTATAATAAAACTGCAAATGCTGTGTCAGAAGCAAAGAAAAGAGGCCTTACTGTTATCGTTGCAGGGGATATGAACTGTAATCTTATTGATATTGATAGACTCAGGATAGCGATCCTTCTTAGTTCCTGTCCTCAACTCACGGTCACAATCCTGGCATTTACATATGTGCGTAATAGTAGGTCTACATTCAATCTTGACTTTTTCATTTCGACGAAACCCAATGCAATTCGCCGTTTTTCCCGGGTTAGCAATGCAATCAGTGTTGCTGACCATCTACCGGTTTCGAATATGTTCCACGTTGGTTCAAGTAATCCTAGTGCATCACTTAAGAATCCTAACCTCTGTGTTGGGAAACAGGAGTGGAAATTTTTTTTGATACCAATAGATACATGTTGGGGTTCCACCTCTGTGTATTTCTTTTCTCATATGAATGACCTGTTATCATTTCCGTAAATACATTTGCTTAGATTTGCCTATAGTAAAATTTTAAATGATAAGTTATAGTCTTGTAGATAAGCTAGTGGTTTTGCAATTAGTAATCTTTCAAGATAAATTCTATTTTTGTCTTCCTGATCTGGGCCATTGAAAGATAATATTACTCAAAATTCCTTTGAATTTGTAGCGTTCATTTATAGGATTTGGTAGGGTGATTCCAGGGTCTACCCCTACAAAATTTCTACGCACAGAAGTGGTGATTTTATTTTAGTCTACACTGAAACTCCGTTTAGGGAGTTTATGATCAGTGTTTGTTGAGAGTCTTTAGAGTCTTTAGTTCAGAGTGATAGATATATGTTTTGTTGAAGACGTCGAAAGAATACAAGTGATTTATTTTTTAAAACCACATTAGATTATTTTCCATGTTGATTTTGAATTGAAGTTATCCAGTATTTTGCAGTAGGTTGCATAAAGACATGGCTCATTGTAGACAGAGAAAAGCCAAAACAGATAATCCAAGTAATTGAGAGGCAACTATTTAAATGGCTGGGGCACGGGTAAATGGCGGGAGTATGCATGACTCTCTTATTGGAGACATGCTTGTTTGTTTGTGCCTAGAGTCTCAGGCATGTTGACCAAGAATTTAAAATTGACATAAGACCGTTAGATTGCCTGTAATGAGAGGCAAACAAGGCACGCCCGCCTTTTGTCTTAAGAAGGTTGACCAAAAATTTAAAATAGACATAGGACCATTAATTTGCTTGAAATAACAGTCAAAAAATCGTTTAAAGCCATATTTTAAATAGTACCTGTTCGTTGCCTAAGCTCAGCCCCATATTCTGAGAAAATTTCAGTTTTTCACAAGTTTTTCAAATTTTTGGCTAATTTGCCCGAGTCTACTGGAGGGTGGGCGCCCCCTAATATTGTCCCAAATTCCTCTCTCAATTTAGCACTTTTTCACGGATTCCCACCGTCTCCAATCACTTTCCCAATAGTATCTATTCATTGCCTTAGCTCAGTTTAGCAATTTGAGCAAATTTCCACTTTTTCAAGTTTTGGGTCACTTGCCTAAGACTCTGGGCAGGTGAGGTGGGCGCCTCCAAAAATTGTCCTAATTTCCTCTCTCGCCTTATAACTTGTTCATGGATGCCTAAATCCTTGAACGATTAGACTGTTTCCCTAGCGGTAACCATGCATGCGCTACGCACATACAAACAACATTCTTTTTTTTTATTTTCACATGGGGTCCCAATCTAGCCCATGTCCATCGCTTACCATTCAGGTTACAGAACGAACGAAGAAATAGAGAATGAACAGACTCAGAAAAGGAATTAAGAGGATATAACGACAGATTGAATCAAAGTAGACCAAGTAGCAGGAGCAGGGGGGGGTCACCCTCAAAGACATTATTTCCAGACCTTTCAACTACGCTGAAAAAATGAAAGTCTCAAAATTTTGATTAGATATATTTTTGGAATTGATAGGCGTGCGGGGGGCTTGATGCCCTACAATCACTTCTGACTACAAAAAAGGGCACTAGTTGCTTAAATTTTTAATTGAATGAGCCTTTTTTGAAGTTTCTACGACGACAAATGACCATCTAAAAATTTCCATCAGATACACTTCGGAAAAATACAAGGTGTCGGGGGGGGGGTGGTTTCTGCCCCTCGACAACTTTGAATCTTGAAAACGGCACTAGAACTTCTTATTACCATTCCAATAAGCCCCCTCCGAAGTTTATGCAACCGAATTGTCTATACAAAACCTCATATGCTCCCAGGGCATAACTTACAACCCTTGCCCTTAGGGTTGTGTGTGTGTGTGGGGGAGGGGGGGTTTCATTCTCAAAGACATAATTTCCGGACGTTTTAACTACACCGAAGAAAATTTTGATTGAGTGTGTTCTGAGCGCGAGAGGGATGTTGGTTGCCCTTTAGTCACTTTTAACTATTAAAAAGGGCACTAAATCTCTCAATTACCAATTGAATGAGGCCTTTTTGAAGTTTCTACGACAACTACTTGATAAGAAGTGCCCTGCTCCAAAAAAATATGAAGAAAATACGAATAAATAATAAATAATACATTGTGCCCAACTTGTTCTTTACTTAGGCAGAGCTATCGCGCTGCATATGATAAGTGGGATGCAGCCTGGTAATGCAAAAACCCAAAAATTGAATTTTCTCTAATCCGGAGGTAATGAAACAGAATTATGAAAGATATATTTATACTAAATTTTTTTAACAATTTCCACATAAAAAAAATCACTTTCTAGTGGTTTCATATCTAGAAAATAACGCTTCGAAAAAGTAGATGACATTTTTACCCAAAGTTTATCCTTTAGAGATCATATAAGTTAACCACGTGTTGGCATGGAAATATTTCTATATTTTTAGCATCTTAGTGTAACATTTCAAGGGACTGCCCTATTAAGCCTTCATGGAGAAAAAGGGGGATTTCTTAATTGCTACCACTTGGTCTACAATGACAGGTTGTTGTATTTCAGTCAAAATTGATACACACTATTTTTATCTTTTCGGAGTCTGACCAAAGTGTATCTCTATCAGGATCGGAAGATCTAATACAGACAGTTTTTTAAAACAAACACAACCAATAGAGTGTGCAATATTGATATTTAGTTTCAGTGAAGTTTTGTTCAAAGCCAACAGGAAGCCCACCCAGACGAAATCCAAACATGAAAAGCGTATCTAACTCTTCCCACTCTTAATTCACACTTCTAGCCATTAAAAAACTTCCCACTAAAATTATAATTATATTTTATTTTGGTCAAAAAAAAGGCTTAATATCACTAATGACAAGTATATGGCTAAATTCTATTAAGGTTTCCTAAAGCAGAACACAGTAACCGCTTATTTCACAATGCTACTTGCTTTCAATGAAATTTGATATTTCAGCGATTTTGAAACCGTTAACTATATATTTTAGGGTGTATTAACCACAGAAGTCTCTTAGAAAGAAACACAGTATGCTAGATACCCAACACGTTTCACCAATTAGTCTCTATTTCCCCTACCGACCGTTTTTGTCACTGAGAATGAAAAAAAGGATTTTTCTCACTTTGATGGATGTTTCTTGGATGGTTATGAGCGTTGGTAAATTTATTTGTTGTTTTTCATGGGTGTCAACAGCAATTTATGTCTTTTTTATGGTTTTTGTCACTGAGAATGAAAAAACGGGATTTTTCTCACTTTGATGGATGTTTCTTGGATGGTTATGAGTGTTGGTCAATTTATTTGATGTTTTCCATGGATTTCAACAACAATTTACGTCTGTTTTTATGGTTTTTGTCACTGAGAATGAAAAACAGGATTTATCTCTCTTTGATGGATGTTTCATGGATGGTTATGGAGTGTTGGTCAATGTATTGTTGTTGTTCATGGATGTCAACAGCTATTTATGTTTTTTTATGGTTTTTGTCACTGAGAATGAAAAAACAGGATTTTTCTCACTTTGGTGGATGTTTCTTGGATGGTTATGAGTGTTTGTCAATTTATTTGATGTTTTTCATGGATGTCAACAGCAATTTATGCATGTTTTTATGGTTTTTTTTGTCACTGAGAATGAAAAAAACAGGATTTTTATCACTTTGATGTATTTTCATGGTTTGTATAAAATTGATTTACATAATTGAGGGGAATTATTGATTCACGAAAGGAGAGGAAATTTCTGAGAACTTGATTTACATAATCGCTAGGGGAATTATTGATTTACAAAAATGGGAATAAAGAAACAAGTATGGCTTCTTTGATCTTAGGTCTGAAGGATAAAAGCTCTTTAGGTCAAAGAGAAAAATTATATTCTATTTTTAAATAAGGCTTTGTTGATCTTTAGTGTCAGGAATTAGATATGACATCACTTGTTATCTTGGAATTATGCGGGAGTCTAAAGATATAAATTAATATTATATTTTTTAAATACGGCTTCTTTGATCTTTAATTCAGAGGGATAAATTGATATTCTATCGAAACCTTAATAGTGTAGCTAGATACATCTATGAGATGAAGAGATTAATGCGGGAAAGGGTTTCCTAGGAATTTCAAATGTGACAGCGCAGGGATGCCAAAACAAAAGGAAAACGCAGAAATTACTTTTAGGGGATTATTTGGCCGAAACCGTTTTAGACATTTTAGGGAATTATTTGTGCGAAACAGTTAGAGGCATTTTAGAAGATGATTTTAGAAGATGATTTAGAAGATGATTTGGTGTGAAACTATTTGATCGTTATAATAAAAAAGTTCTATTTGAACAGTGTTGTGAGGTCCTCTACCCCTACCCCAAAGGGCCCTCCTACCCCACCCCCAAAGGAACTCCCCCAACCCCAAAGGGCACCTAGGGCCCCAAAGGCCCCCAAGCCCTCCGAACCCCCAAAGAGCCCCCAGACCCCTCCCCCCCACTTTTTTGCCCCGTCCCCCATTTTTTAATACTTTTTAATTTGCGTATTTTGAGACAAAAGGACCCCATTCCCCTACTTTTGGCTCCCCCTCCCACCATTTGTGTTTTGTCGTGGTTTACCATGTCCAAGTTACATTCTCTTGATTTTTCAAAGTTCATTTTAGATTTGTTTCGTTGAAATGCAAGATTTGGAATACTTCAGTAGTGTTTTGTCATGGTTTACCTTGTCACAGTTACATTCTCTCAATTTTTCAAAGTTTATTTTCGTTGAAATGCCAGAGTTGGAATATCTCAGTAGTGTTTTGTCGTGGTTTACCTTGTCACAGTTCCATTGTCTTGGTTTTTCAAAGTTCATTTTGAATTTCTTTCATTGAAATGCAAGAGTTGGTTAATTTCAGTAGTGTTTTGTCGTGGTTTACCATGTCACAGTTACATTCTCTTGATTATTCAAAAGTTTATTTTGGATTTCTTTCGTTGAAAAGCAAGAGTTGGAATATTTCAGTAGTGTTTTGATGTGGTTTACCTTGTCACAGTTACATTCGCTTGATTTTTCAAAGTTCCTTTTGGTTTTCTTTCGTTGAAATGCAAGAGTTGGAATATTTCAGTAGTGTTTTGTTGTGGTTTACCTTGTCACACTTACATTCTCCTAATTTTTCAAAGTTCATTTTGGATTTCTTTCGTTGAAATGCAAGAGTTTGAATATTTCAGTAGTGTTTTGTCATGGTCTACCTTGTCACAGTTGCATTCTCTTAATTTTTCAAAGTTCATTTTGACTTTCTTTAATTGAAATGCAAGAGTTGGAATATTTCAGTAGTGTTTTGTCGTGGTTTACCTTGTCACAGTTACATTATCTTGATTTTTCAAAGTTCATTTTGAATTTCTTTCATTGAAATGCAAGAGATGGATTATTTCAGTAGTGTTTTGTAGTGGTTTACCTTGTCACAGTTACATTCCCTTAATTTTTCAAAGTTCATTTTGAATTTCTTTCATTGAAATGCAAGAGTTGGAATATTTTAGTAGTGTCTTGTTGTGGTTTACCTTGTCACAGTTACATTCTCTTGATTTTTCAAAATTCATTTTGGATTTCTTTCGTTGAAATGCAAGAGTTGGAATATTTCAGTTGTGTTTCGTTGTGGTTTACCTTGTCACTGTTACATTTTCTTGATTTTTCAAAGTTCATTTTGAATTTCTATCGTTGAAATACAAGAGTTGGAATGTATCTGTAGTGTTTTGTTGTGGTTTACCTTGTCACAGCTACATTTTCTTAATTTTTCAAAGTTCATTTTGAAATTCTTTCGTTGAAATGCAAGAGTTGGAATATTTCAGCAGTGTTTTGTTGTGGTTTACCTTGTCACAGTTACATTCTCTTAATTTTTCAAAGTTCATTTTGTATTTCTTTCATTGAAATGCAAGAGTTGGAATATTTCAGCAGTGTTTTGTCGTGGTTTACCTTGTCACAGTTACATTCTCTTGATTTTTCAAAGTTCATTTTGAATTTCTTTCGTTGAAATGCAAGAGTTAGATTATTTTAGTAGTGTTTTGTTGCAGTTTACCTTGTCAGAGTTACATTCTCTTAATTTTTCAAAATTCATTTTGAATTTCTATCATTGAAAT
>JAQQPU010018767.1:550-17170 GCA_029168905.1 Artemia sp. Kazakhstan ARC1039
GTTCGTTATCTTTTAACACCAAATTCATTAGCCTACTGAAACAATTTGGACTAAATGATAAGCCAAATGGCATACGTTCAAATGTGAATGTTCTCCCATCGTCTAAGATTACTGTAGCCTTATGCTTAGTTTCTGCATCTAACGCGATTTGCCAATATCCTGCTATTAAATAAAAACTAGTGTAATATTTTGAACCCCCTAAGGAATCTAAAATCGAATCAATTCTTGGTAGCTTCATCACGTCTTTAATCGTGACGGCTTTTAGTGATCTAAAGTCTATACATAGTCTCCAGGTGTTATCTTTTTTTCTGACTATTACTAATGGAAACCACCAATCACTAATGCTTTCTTTAATTATACCCTGATCTTCCATTTCTTTTATTTGGTTATCTAGCCATGGCTTTAAATGATAAGGTGTTTTATACGGTGACTTTTTGATTGGAGGGCCCTCTGTTGATATCTTGTGCGTGATTAAGTGAGTTAATCCGTAATCTGCTTTGTGTCTTGCAAAAGTCCATTAAAAATCCCAAAGAATATTTTCCACCCTAGTTTTTACGTTTTCCGGTAAATGTTTTAAATCAAATTGTTGCAAAAAATCCGTTTTCGCCATTCCATACTCTTCTTGTGGTTGCGGTTTTAATGAGGATAAATGTTCGTGGCTAGAAGTGAAGTTTACGCTTAATTCTGGACTGTTTAGAGATTTTATTTCTGAATTTGAAGTCTTTTCTACTGATCCAAGTTCTACCTGGTTCAGTTTTATTTTATCATTACTTAGATTTGATAGTTTCAAGTATGTTATACCATTTTCAATTTTTATAACTTGATTTTCCACGAAAATCATTGGGTATTCTTTTATGGTGTACCCCCCTATCACGGCATCGATTTTTTTAACCTTTCCTTCTTTTTCATTTAATGTAGCTAGAACTTGAGCTGTCGTTCCCCCTTCTATTGTGATTTTTCCGCTTATTTTTTGGTTATAATTCGAATCTTCACTTTCTTTATTTGTTGTTACGCAAATTTGCCTATTACTTTCATTTGCCTGGTTTATTGTGATTGTATTGGATATGGGTTCCCATACAATCCCATATTTTCTGATGGCATCTACTCCTAGAATACAAGGAAACTGTAGCTGCTTGCATATTATTACTGTTACTGTTATTTCTTTATCCCCTGCACTAAATTTTAGTGGACATTCTCCCAAGATTGTCAGCTTGTGCCCTGTCACTGATGTTAGGGTATTTTGGCATCTGCTTACTCGATTTTTGACACTAGGAGGAAACCTATTAAAGACTTCCTCTCGAATTAATGATTTAGATGCGCCTGTATCTAGTAAACATGGTAAATTTTGAAAACACTCAATTTTAAAACAACGCAGAATCGGTAGATTATTATTATTTGTATTTGTGTCACAACATTCTAAACTATATAGGGGTCTTTGTAAGGAAACAGCTCTGTCGACCCTTACAGGCTGGTTTCTCCGTTTAAATGCCCACTGTTTGGCCAAAAATTTCTGGGATTATCCCAGTTTTCTTCAGCGCTGCTACTTTGACCCTGGGTATTATTAACCGTTTGCCTTCTAGGCCTAAATTCGGGAATATTATTAGGTGTTTGCCAAGTATTATTTGTTCCCTGTCTTCCTAAATTTCTGTCCCCCTGCGTTCTGAATTGGTGTCTTGTCTTGTACGTCTGGCCTTCTTTGCGTATTCTATGCCAGCAATCTGCTGCATAGTGGTTTGGTTTGCTACAATAATAGCAATAAAATTTTCTCTTAAATTGTTTGTTTGTTTCCTGGTTATTTCTAAATATTTTGGATCTGTCCTTGTTGGTTCCCCAACTATCTGTCTTTGGTAGGGGAGGGTGCCCATATTTTCTATAGTTATTAGCTACTAATCTCTCAAGGTCGTGGAATCTGTCAGCTATCTCCCTAGACGGCAACCCTCGGCCTCCGTCGCGCCTTTTTGGTTCACGATTCGGCTCCTCAAAGCTCACCCTTTTTTGTCCCCTTTCATATTTTATACTTTCTTGGGCTCCCGTGTTATTTATTGACATCTGGTCAAAATTTTTCATAGCTTCGTCAATTTTTACCTCTGTTTCGACTAGTATTATAGCCTGCTCTAAATTTTCAGGTTTCCGCGATAATATTAGTCTTAATAACTTTTTTGGTAACCCTTGGGTAAAAGTATGTAGTTGTACTTTTTGTACTGTCTCGTCATTTCCGCCTTTCTCTAATTGTAAACACACGGATCTACAAATTTTGTCTGAATATTCCCTGATACTAGTTGAGGTATCGAATGTGACTACCTCTGTTCTTAGCCTCTCGGAGATGCTTGTGTCGATGAATATTGTTTTAAAAGATTCAATTAGAGTACTGATGTCCTTGGGCTCTTTTTCCTTAATTGCCTCAAAATGTTTAAGGGCGCTTCCCTTTAATCTGGCTGCAACGCATTGCTCTTTGACCTTATCCTCAAATGATTCAGTTAGTTCGTCGAAAATTTTTAATTTTACGATAAACTCATCTCCGTCTGAATTTCCCGCGTATTCTGGTATAATTTTTGCAATTTCAAGTACTGTTGATAGGGAAGTCATTTTTTCCTCTGGTAAAGCCATTTTATTTCAATCTACTATTTTTATCTAGCCTTCTCGACCCAGTTTTTCTAGCGACCACCAGTTGTTGTGAAGTTATTATTTGTGGTATTGGGGGGTTGTAGTTGTAGAAGCCTTTATTCTCCCTTTATAGGGGAGATAAACTCTGGCCCTAAGGTAATTAAACTTTGGTAGCGTGCCTTAGGCTATGACCGAACTAATGAGGCGTACCGACTGGGTATGTTCGAAAGGCTAAAAATAGATCGTAGATAGGTTGTCTAAAATACAATACTTTTATTCATTTAACATATAATATAAACGGATATATTCTGTCTACTGGGACTGGCTGTCCTAAGTAGACTGCAAGTCTCAAAAAAAACACAATAATATATAAATAGATACTTAGACACTTACAATGATAAGCCAAAGTTCAAAAGTATTTCTAAAACAACGGACCAGAGGTCAGTCCGGCATAAAGTTAGCATAAGATTTTCCCTTCCGATAAAATGTATCTTTTCTTTTATACATTTTTATCAACCACACCTTCCCACGTAATCGCTAGGAAGTGGTAATTTCTCAATTTTCCGTTAAACAGAACTTAGCAGGATATGTTCCTTATCTTAATAAAAAGTGGTATTTCAAAACTTCATATTTGCGTCTTATATATTTTTACTAAATTAATAATTAACTAAATTAGAAAGCTTTACCACAATTTGCTTAGACTTATAGTATCTACAATTATTTTCAAAACTGGGAAAACCTGTTTTAACTATTATGGCTTTCCTTGCCCATGATGTAAACTCTTGTCCTAAGAAATATATGAAAAAAAATTACTGGGCTGATTGAAAATATGACCAGCAAAGACGGACCGAAGATGTCTGGATGGTTTCTAAATTAGACTGTGTTGAATAAAAACTTATGGAATTGCTCACGATTGTGGCCGATGTAGTATCTACTACAGGAACATGGGACAGTATAAACTCCAGTACCCTGATTAAGACGAGTTGTATCTTTCCCACTATTTAGGAATGTTGACAAGGTCTAACAGATTCAAAATAGGTTCCAATGTTATATTTTGACAAAGTTATTTCGCTGAGACCTGATACATAACGCAAAGCAGTATAGACTGCGTTAACCTTGGTTTCTTTACAATGAAGGTCTGCTTTATGCCCGAGTTTACTTTTTCTCTCTTTATTATATCATTTACTAACTGGATTGGGTAGCCATTGCGAAACAAAATGCCCCTTAGATATAGCAGATCGGAATCAATACACCCCGAAGAACAAATCCTAAGAATTCTACGTACTCAAGACATTTTATTACAGCTCCTTGTTTTACTAATATTGAATGGCAAGAAGGAAAATTCAAGCATTTCTCATTATGTGTTGATTTTCTCTCAATCGAAAAATGCGAACAATTTTCCCTGTTCGTTAATACAATATCCGGGAAATATAAATTATTACCCTCTTCCAACTCTAAAGTAAGTCTGAATTTTCTATCAAAAGCATTTAAATGTTTAAAAAATAGATCCAGAGATTGTATTTTATACTCCTAATCCTAAATGCATACTCTAAAACAAAGAATCAAATAGGAACTTCAAATCGCGGACGTTCCAATATATTTCAAGACAAATGCCCAAAGATGACAGAGTGGAACGCCCGTAGGCTGCCCGAAAATCTGTTCGCGATATTCTTCTTTAAAACCAAATAAAAGGAGCACTTATTATCAATTTCATTATAACATCAATATCCGAATCAGTTAAATTTCACATTACAATTCATAAAAATACGTTTATAATTTATTGTTCGGTAGGAATTCATGCTTTATTTTTTTTTTTTTTTACGCTTTACTTTGCATAGGCTACAATGATACACCTTCAGAGCTGCAAAATGTTGTTACCTATGGTTTTTCAGATTTTATGCTAAATCTGTCCCATTTTGTTGCTCAAGTTTCGTCAGTTACTCAAATGGGATCAAAACGTAGTTGCTGGCCATTTCTTCATTTTCAAAAGTGGTCGACGGGATAGGGGTAAGAGCATGGGCGTAGGGAGGGGGGCAGCTGCCCCCCTCCCCCTAGACCTTCAAATTTACACTAGATATGGCTGAAAACGCAGATGGTTGGAAAAGCAGTTGATAAAAGGCCCTCCATCACACTATCGACTGCCCCCCCCCCCCTAGACAATATGCTGCCTATGCTCATGGGTAAGAGCGATATTACTTGGATGAATTCTTGGTTACCTGTATATTTTGGGTACCAAACATCCCACTGAATATAACGTGTTGTTACAACAGGGTTAATGCGTAAAGTTTCTCTTAGAACATTCAATTCCTTTCTTGTTCCTTCAATGTATTTTTTATGACCTCCCGATTTCTGTTGAACCTTTGGGGACTTAAATTTTAAAAAAATAATCCGTTTTAGAATTACAATTAAATAAAAAACAAGTTTTTTCAGCCGAAAGTAAGGAGCAACTTTAAAACTTAAAACAAACAGAAATTATTACGTATGTGAGGTGGATCACCCCCTAGTCAACACCTCGCTCTTAACGCTAAAGTTCGAAGTGTGTTCCAATTCTTTAAAAATGACCCCTGAATCACAAAGGCCGTTTAATTAGAATAAACAGCTCTTTTGAAAGTAATAAAACTTTAGCGTAAAGAGCGAGGTATTGACCAGGGGGTTAAACCCCTCACATACGTGATAATTTCTGTTCGTTTTAATGTTGCTCCTTACTTTCAGTTGAAAAAACTTGTTTTTTTTTAATTTAATTTCTGATCGTTTATTAAATAATGGTGGGAAATTTGGTGGCCCCTTCATAGGAAATTCCCTTCTCCCGTGAAAAATTTCTCCACGGAAAGATCCTCCCACGTAACCCCTCCCCCCGACCGCCTTCAGAAAAAATATCCCCTGAAAACGTCTGTATACTTCCCAGTAGCCAATGCTATATGTAAACAATGAGCAAAACTCCTAACTTGCAGCCCTTCCCCCGGGACTGTGGGGGATTAAGTCATCCTCAAAGATATTGTTATTAGGATTTTCGACTATGCTGAACAAAATGGCTATCTCAATATTGTGATCAGGTAACTTTAGGAGATCAATGAGCTTGAGAGGCCTAATTGCCCTCCAATGTTTTCGTCACTTAAAAAGCGCACTAGAACTTATAATTTCCGTTCGAATGAGCCCTCTCGCGATATTCTAGTACCACTCGGTCAATACGATCACCACTGGGAAAAAAACTACAAATAAACACGCATCCCTGATCTTTCTTCTGGCAAAAAATACAAAATTCCACATTTTTCCAGGTAGGAGCTTGAAACCTGTACAGCTGGGTTCTCTGATATGCTGAATCTGATGGTGTGATTTTCATTAAGATTCTATGACTTTTAGGGGATGTTTCCCCCCTTTTTTGAAAATAAGGCAAATTTTCTCAGGCTTACAACTTTTGATGGGTAAGATTAAACTTGATAAAATTTATATATTTGAAATCAGCATAAAAATCCAATTCTTTTGATGTATCTATTGGTATCAAAATTCTGTTTTTTAGAGTTTCGGTTACTATTGAGCCGGGTCGCTCCTTACTTACAATTCGTTACCATGAACTGTTTGATATCGTTTTTTATACGTTTATGTGCATCTCTTTTGGCAGAACGATTAAGACTTACACGTTTAGGGGGGAGAACCTTAGCAGACGAAAAACAGAACAAAAAAAAAACTAATACTATCGTAAAAACTAGATAAGAGCATAATCAACAAACACTTTTAATTTCCAATACAAGAAGTAAACCACAAAAAATAACAAACATGAAATTAGTATTACTGAATACCAAACCAATTCATAATCTACAAACATTGTAAATCACACCATTCATAAGGCCTCAAGTGGGTTGTTTGGACTAGGTAGAAAAATGATAGAAACAGGGACAAAGAAAACACAACACAGAACATATGCTTCTATCTTACCCTTCTTATCTGCCATTTTCGGAACCGTACCGATCACATAAAGCTAGTTGGCATACTTATGTCTCATTTGAACTTTAAGGACCTGTCGATCTACTTTTAAGTAGGCAGTTAACTTGGGAAGATTTAAACACTCTTAGATATTGCAAATAAAAAAAAACAACTGAAATTACAAACCATTATATTCAATTCTTATAAGAAAGTTACAAATCGAAACAGTGGATACTCATATTAAATTAAGCCTGCCTTACTAACTTTTTCTTTTTAATCCCACCGCTCTCTCAGAGAATTGTAGAGTTTCTTTCTTAACGCAGCTACGAATAACTTCTGGATTAACGTTTGATCATGCCCATCAAGACATGACAGTTAAAACTTGTTAACAGTCACTTGAGAGTGGCAAGAGTTACCACGGGTTAAAATGGGAATGTTATAACATGATTCACTTTGTGTAAACGTCGGTGAATGATCAAGTCGTATTCTTTTTTCCTTTCTGTTTTCAGTTTGAGGCACAACGTGAAAATACAATAACGAAACGAATAACAATAGAATGACTCTGATAGAGGAAGCAGACCCAATAAAAATACATATTAAAACTAAATGCTTTAGCATCACTTTTTTGGCAACTGTGAAATCTGGCCAAAATTGGGAAAAAGGCCATCCAAAAATATTGGCAAATATAAATACTTACTAAATCCTACGCATACACGCTTACGGCTTCTTGTCCTGTTTAGCTTCAGTTATGACGGGTCAATTACACTTTTAAAAATGAGCCTTTGTAAATTTGTACCTTAAGTTTACAGCTGATTTAAGCAGTGAAGTTAATGGTGGAAAAAACAAAAATGAATTAAACAAGCAAAATAATATGTAATTCTAAAGAAATTTACCCTGTAATTCATGCAGCAGCCAAGAATTTTAAGAACCCCCCCCCCCCCAAAAAAAAAGTGATATAAAAAGATAGTTACACTCCTTAAGGGATCCTCAAAAGTTATTCCCTATGGCATATCCCCACCAATTCGCACTAGTGGCTGTGTATAGCTAAAACTGGAGCATCACCGTTCTGCCTTGCTCCTGACACCAATAAGTTAGCATTCAAGGTAAAACTCAACCTAGAAACTGCATATTTCGGGAATAAATACCCGTTCAACTTTACAAATTACTTCTAGCAATCATTAATGTTTTTATGAAAACAGATTACTTACAGAATTCCTTCACTAAAGAGAGAAAAAAAAAAAGGATTGGATTAGACTGCAGCCGAAGACAATCGCTTTTACATAGTAATTAGTACAAGAGCACTTTTTTCCGCTTAGCTTTCATCTAGTAAAACAAACTGTAACAATAACAAAAAAATTGAGCATTACCATCTACTACAACAAACTAACAAGGGAATTACTGTTCTATCCTGAGACCGGTCTCTTACTAGTTGAGTGTGGCCTTTGTCTTCATAGGATTGTTTTAGTTGGTTTTCTTAGTAGGTGAATGCTGGACTTTCGTCAAACCAACCACTTTATACAAAACCAGGATGGCTAAAATGAAAAAGGAAACAACAGATTAAAAGTCATACCATACTTGTGATTAGATACCGCCTATTTTTAGAAGGAAACATGACATATGCGGGTATTACAGAGAGTATGCGGGTATTACTGTCACATGCAAAAGGCTGCCCTTTCCTAAGCTATAGCAACGCTAAAGCGTTGCCTCTGAAATAGTCATCAAAAATACTAAATTTAAGCTAATTTTATCGCTAAATTCATACTAAGTTTTGACTGTTCTATATCACAAGCTGACAAACAGAAACTATATATTTTGATTTTCACAAATTTTTATGTGATTTATGTGTCAAATAGGCAGCTTTTCGCAATGGATCCCTTAAAACTTATGATACTTTCTGCTCAAAATAATACAAGATCTTCCTGCTTGTTACTTAGTAGTATGCCTGTAAGTTGAAAGGGCTGGAAAAAGCCAAGTAACTCTGCAAACTTTGAATATTCAAATATGGTTTCATAAAAAAAAAAAAAAAAAAATTATTTATATTCCTTGAATTCACAGCCTAGACTGAAGGAAATTTAATCGACATTCCTTCATTTGGAAGCTGTTAGCGCTTCGTACCCCTTATGACAGAGGTGCCACAGGTCGAGGAAGTCAAAATAGGAATTATAGGGACCTTTTTGGCGGAAAAAAGGACTTTTAAGGACCTTTCTGACACCAAAAAAGGGACCAAGAGGGATCTGATCTGGCTGTTGTTTATTGTATAAATAACAAAATCAACATTATACACGATATTCACACCGATCTCTCCAGAATCTGAAACCAGGACGGTCAGCAATAATCGCGCCTAGCGTTATCATCTTCTGGAAAGACATGGATAATATGAACGTGATCCGACCGCTTGACTATCCATGTAGATTTTCTCAGGTTTCTTTTTTTTCCTTGATTTAAAACCATGAAGATACAAAAATTAGTAGCTACAAATTATAGTAACTACTGTCATTACACAAGTAACTACTTTGGTTAATAACCAGGAAATCATCACAAGACCTCTAAATTTCAAAATCACTTTTTTTTGGCGTTGGCTTTTCTTCCTTTAGACTTCTCTAGAAGTGGAGTTATCAGCAACAATTCAAGGAATATAAATAATTTTTTTTTTTTGTATAAGAACCTGGGTACTTTCAACAGCTGCGAATTTCTTTTTCTGTTTGGTGCACAACAACACAACAAGAGTAACTGATCCAACCTGGTCTGGGTGAGCTGAATTTTTGAATTCTTGATCAGCATGCCTAAGACTCTAGGCAGGCATGCCTTTCCAAAAACTAACCTGACAAGTATGTGTCCAATAAGAGAGTCATGCTCCGAGTCCGATTCAACAAACTTCAATTCAACCGAGTCCGTTGATTTTGAATTGAAGTTATCAAGTATTTTACAATAGGTTGTATAGGTTGCATCAAGACGCTGGGTAACTGTAGGATAGAGAAAAGTCAAGACAGATAGTCCAAGTAATTGAGAGGCAAATGTTTAAATGGCTGGGGCACGGGTAAATGACAGGAGTATGCATGACTCCTTCCTTCTCAATGCCCATTTTAAGCCAATTTCTCGCTTCTTCTCACATCTTGTAAGTAGCTTACTCCTTGTATCCAGCGTCTTTTTTTCTTCTTGTAATAACTTTCTGAGAGACTCTATTGTTTGCTCGCTGGAAGAAAATTCAGCGAACATCTGTTTTTTTTTTTGTTTTTTTTTTTGCAGGCTTCCTTCGTTCTTCTTCACTCCTTTTTTCCAGCTCTCTCTACTGCTCAAACGTTCATAATCATTTCGTGCAGACCGCACAACCTTTATCATGTCTTCAGTTAAAAAGACGTTCTGGACCCTCCCACCAAATCCGCAATTTAATGAAGGTTTCTGTTCATGGCAATTCCAATAGTGCAGTTTTTGATCTGACGCCATTTTCGAGATGTTTCAGGCGTTTTTTGTTCAAAAATTTTGTAAGAAAACTTCGAGACTACAATTATCTGTTGAGTTAGAAGTGAAGAGTAGCTACCCCTCTTTGATTTCTTTTAGTTGAGTATTTTTTACGGTCGAAGAGTGTTCTTTACTAGGTTGTAGCTACTGCTGCAACACGGATATGAGGATTAGGTACGTTTGGGTTCGACATCAATGTCTACTTTGGTGAATTTATTAGTCCATTAAGAGCAAGCTGAGAAACTGTCAAATCTCCAGTAATACATGTTTAGAACAACGAAAAAAAGCCCCGCAGCTTAGGTGACTCCAGAAGCAAATGGTGTCAAATCTTTTGTCCATCATTATCAAGAGGACTTGAACGCTGTATTCTTGAAATTATTCTACAGTCTTCAGGAAACTATAGGTCACTAATACCATAAAAAGACTTCCTGGCTGAAATATTGACATGACTTGCATAAAGTGACTCTTAGGGACTTGAGATTGGTTTTAGGGACCTTCTTCAGTTTTAGGGACTTCTGGGACCTAATGGCAGCCCTGTTATGATTTTCAAGTGGGATTACTTCCTTTCTATACATTTTGGCAAGGTCACGATTTCAAGCTTCTGGTACTGTATTCAGCGAGGGATAAAATTCATTTGTAGATGTCCCATAGGTTAAAGTAAACCTCAGAGTTTTCAACTTAGGGGATAACGCAGCACTGTTTCAAAACTGGACATCCATTCAAAGTTCCGACATTAACTAGCAATAAAAAACGTGGAGATAAAAGAGAAACAGAGACTTCCTCAGCTGAAATATCCAGGTCCCATCAACGGGAAGGAGTCCACGTATTGTACATGTCATGAGTTTCACATACTTGACAGTATTTGCGACAGGGAAGGTTCGGATTTGAAAGTTTGAAGCTGCCAAGACAGACATAATCTTGATTCAGTCGACAAAAGTGACTTCAAGTCCATTTCACATGTCATGGAAAAATAAAGACTCAGAGAAAAACAAAGACTCAACAAAGACTCATGGGAAAACAAAGACTCAATAGAAAATGAAAGTAAAAACATTTAATTCTTTCAAAAGCTTTTATTTAACACGCAGAACCTCTTGCCCAGCTGTGAAGAGTCTGTTCAAATTAACAAACAGACAAACTTTTAGCTAGTAACGAAACTACACATTAGAAATCAGTCTAAACGCACGCGTAGTCTTGCCACATAATTATGAAAATCATTTCGAACTCTTCTTCTGAAGCTCCTAATTCACTTTGCCTTTTCGGCAAACGGAAAATAAAACTTTGCTTCTGTCGCCAGGAAGTCAGGTTATTAGGTGTCTAGACACTTGACTCGGTCTTGGATCAAGTTTTAAACCCTTTAAACTTTGAAAGTGTTGGGTCAAAAAGTTCAGCAATTATGAAATTTTGAATATCAGCCAAGACTGAGTCGTCTGAACGCTGCTTTACATGTTTTCTTTCCTCGTATTGTTTATGCGCGATACATAAATTCGCAGTTTCTTTCTTATCCGTGGATCTTGTGCACTATGCACTAAAGAAAAGCAAGATACGCAACTGTTGACACAAAATTTTGATGGAAATAAAACCGTGAGAAAATCTCAATCTAAAGATATACAGTTATATGATTGCTGTTTGTCATCAATGATATAAGAAACATTCCGTATGTTGTATGATATCATTGAAATACATATGCCATTTATTTCATTAAATTCAAAAATTTGTCTTTATCACGGTCCTTAACTTTGCCAATTCCTTGAAAATAGTTGTGGCCAAACGTTTCATGATAAATAAATAAAAACTATGCTCTTCAAGGCCAATGTCTCTACAACACGTCTTCAGTGAGTCAGCGCCTGTCAATGAAATAACACAAATGTCATACTTTCCTACTCAAAACACAAGAAAAATCCACTCAAAGAGGAGAAAAAAAATAAAGACAAAACTCCGTCTTTGTTATAAAATTAAAAAGCCATAATAAATCTGAATAAAATTTAGTAACGTCCTGCCAGGACGGTTTCAGAGAGGACCTTTTTTTTAGAAGACATTTCAAGCAACAAAAAACTATCCCGAATACCTAAACTTTGTTGTCCAAATATTCACAGCATAGAATCAATAAAAAATAAATTAAATATACTTTAACCCTACTTGAGATTAAGCATGTGACTTGTATCCACCATCCATGCATTTGCTTTACTTTCATGCTTGTGCGTTCACAATAAGATTCATCAAAATAAAGAATGAAAATTAAAAAAAAATTCGACTATTGAATACTAAACAATGTTGTTGTATAAGCCAACATGACTAACTAAACTAAAATGAGCTTCAGAAAATTCCCCATATTTAAACAAAATACATACAAGCAGATCAGTATCAATCTTACCCCCCCCCCCCCCCCCACACACACATACACGCACAAAATAAATCACAATTATAATCACAACCAAAAGTATTTCCTCAATTTCAATTGTCTTCTTTGTGTTTCAATGAAGATGACCAGCTTGGCACACGAATGGCTCAAGCAATTGTATTTGAATTTTTAAAACACTTACCAATAAGGACCAATACTACGCCGAACACAACACTTGCAATTCCACTTAAGAGCAATGTCAGAAAAGCTCGAAATATTGGTGGCAGTATTAAGGCATTCCAAACAGCTATATTGATTAGGGGTGCAAGGCGACGATCACGGGATTGTTTTGGAGGACTAGTCTCACCCTCAAAGCAAAAACATCCTGTTTCCTTATATCGACCAAGTCTTTCATCCTAAAACACCAATCGGTAGGTCATGAGCTTGATCTAATGAGTTTTTAAGGAAAAAAAGCTGGTTTAGAAAAGTCGCACAATGCGGATATTTTCCCGTTCATTCTGGCTGAAAATGACAAAAGAAGGAAAGTACAAAAACCATGTAGGTCTGAGCGAGAGTTTGCCTTATGGGGCTTCAAATTTTTATATTTTTCCTGGCAATTTTTTTGTTTCCATTTTACCAGTTTCTAAATAGTGACAAAGATTTTCGTTTTGACACTGATTCTAAATACACCTATTAATACACATTTAAAAAGAATTATTTACTAAGAAAATCTTACTCAGCTGAGGCTTACTACTCAAAACTGACTGAAGTGAAGAATTCACTTCAAGTGAATTCGGTGAAGAATTTTTTCAGTCAGTGAAGAATTTTTGGAATTTTGCCAAAGATATTTTCTAACGCTATTTGTTTCTAATTAGCAACTATGGAGTTTATTAAAGCTCTAGAATCTTCAGAAAAATTAAACATTTTATAGTCACTTTTTTAAATAAAAAAAAATTATTTAAAAATCAAATTGTGAAAAGTCTTAATCTCGAAGTCAGTACAAGCAAAATGTTAACTAAACCTAAAGAATTGAAGCTTCGGTAATTGAGCTAAAGGGCAATAGTTTTCACACAAGAAGAAAACCATTTAAGATATACCGAACCAATGTGTAGCCTGAACGGAGCATAATTTTATTATTATTATTAAATCCGAACTCTTTATATTGAATGTGTCGTTTTTTCATTTTGAGTTTTACCAAATGTAAGATAAAACGTTCCTTATAACTTGCTATGAATCAAATTTAGAGTCTCGAAAAGGATTTCCTACTATAAATAGACAATGGCCACCCACTTTCTGTTTCTTTAGGTACCAATAAAAGAAAAATAAGCAACGGTCTAATTCTGCAAGTTTAGTTTTCTTGAACGGACTTTAAAATTAAAAATTTTCAGCAAAGAATAATATTTTAGATTTTTTGAAGTCTAATTGCTGAAATAAATTTAAAAAATTCTCTGAAAAAAGAGATCCTCCAAAACCCATTGTTGAGTAAACCGACTTTGAGCAGAGAGTCCAAACTTCAGGCAAAACAAATATTTAAAATCATAGACAAAGAGTAATTGCTCTCCTGTTACCAAAATTAAATCAAAATTGTTTTAGCGGGATTATAAAACTTGAAGCACTTTTTTAGATATTTTATTAAACCTGCTATCCAGATACTTATGGTTGAAGTAAAACATTGTTATAACGATTCTATTATAAAACTAAAAGCATAAAAAGTTAAAGCTGATCTAAGCCCAAGCTGCCTTTATAGTGGTACAGATAATATTTGCTATTCAAAAAATGTCTTCTTTTTTCTTGTGTTTTTTTTTCTTTTAACTTCTTTGATAGTAAAATGGTAAACTTTGAATTCATCAAAAAATACACTAATTTTATTTAGGTATTAAAAAATATATATTCATTTATTTATCTGAAATTTATTTATATATACTAGAACCTGGTTCAATGAATGAACCACTATATTCAAAGCTATTGCAAGTAAGAAACAAATTCAAACAACAAATACTCTCTTTCTCGTTAAATATTTTTTATTACTTTAATTTAGTTTGCAAATTAATAATCTACGAATTTCTTCTGTCAATCATAAATTTGGTTGCATAGAATCTATGCTGACATCTTCAATAGAATTAATCTCTGTCGAAATTTTTTGAAATTAAGATTTTCTGGTCTCTTAAAGCGTTTTTAACCGTCCAAAATGCAATAAAAAATATTAAAACTGGCTAAATTTGCAGAGCTGGAGAAGCTGAAGAAATAAACCTAAAGTTCCGAAGATTTTAAAAGTTGGCCAAAATTTGACTTAAGCAGAAACAAAAATTATAAGACAAAAAAAAAAAACATATTAGTATAACAATATACACTCATTGCGATCCTGATCATTGCTTTAAAAATTTTCGGGTTAAACCAAAATAGAATGAATTACGGCCTAAACATTTGCACAACGTGGTATTTTCTTCTAATGACATTTTGAAATGTTTTTTTTTTAATAATTACAGCTATCTATTTAGTTTTTTAAACTCAGGTTGTCTTTTCAATAGATCAAGTTTCGTTTTCCTAAGCTTTTTATGCAAGGCTTACTGATAACCACTGAAGGAAGAAAAGAAGAAATGTTGCATATCAAACTATTTAAAATTTCAAAGTGACATCTCAGGCAATAACATTTTCCAGTCTTTCAAAAATTATGCCAATAGTCGAATCGACATCAGAATCTTTTCCCTTATGCATATTTTTAATATATAAAAATGAATTCTAATGTTTTGAGTTGCTTAGCTATGAACTACCCCCTGGTTTTAGCAGCACGACGGGTATTTTCGTATAATCTGCGTAAGTATCAAAAGTTATAGTGTTTCTTCTTTTCATTCATAAGATGTATGTCAAATTATGCAGGGACTTTGATGTAATGCAAGGAATACAATTCTTACAAAATATAGAAAGTCCTTCCATATTCACAGCTAACACAGAAGTTGCTCAGTCTGTACCTGTCCCAAAATTAAGTAAAAGGGCACTATAATGGATTTCAATGTTCATAGTTCTACAAACTCATTTATTAGCTATTTCACCTTTGTTTTATTCTGCTAAATAAATAAACAAATAAATAATAATAATAATAATAATCTAAATAAAAGGGACAAATTAACATCTGAAACAAAATGAAAAACAAAGGTTTTAAAAATAACAAACATTAGGATTGTACGTTAAAAAAAACATTCATCGGTTAGAGGCTCCGGCCTACATTTTCGCATTATATTATTATTATTATATAAGTTATGATATAATTTTCAAAAGGCTACATAAACCTAGTGCGGTGCTGCTACAACTATTTACTTGTCACACAGTTAGACCCCCAGGCTGAATCCCAGTGACAAATTCCCTTTCAATTCTAAACTATTCGAACCTCCATGTTAGGTTGCCATATAAAAGTTATCAAAAATGTAGGCCGATCTTTGAAATTTATTCAAATCCCCTGAGGTATTCTACCCCCCCTCCCCCGAGCTATTTAGTAAACGATTCTAGAATACCTTTTCTTTGAAGCACTGGTACAGCCACTTGGTCAAATCCTCTTCAGAATCTGGGAGATTTTCCAAGGGAATCCTTTTCAGAAATATTTCTGCAACCACACGTCTACCCATTAGCATATTCTTCAGGGTTGGAGCTGCACCATTTTTCCTTTTAAAAAAGTGGTTTGATTATGATGGGTAAAAGGCTCCAAACGAGAATTTTATGCTTTTAAGAATTATGTCCAGGAAGTTTAATACACAAGATTGATACATTAGAAAATAATCATCTTTCTATTCGCGATATGTTAACAGAAAACTCCCTGACCACTAACCAAACTACTACTTTTATTTGCCGCGGGAGCGTATGACCGGCACACCCACCCATAAACCTGGAAATCGTGGTTTTCCTGTTTTTGCAATCTTGTGGCAGGTCATGAACTGATTGAAACAAGCAAAAGGTCCATCCCCTACTAGCATTTCAAAAGTCTCTAATCCGACCTATTCTATTCTTCAAAGTATATCAACAGGTTTGTTGTATTGATACCACGGTTGTCAATGCCATTACAGAAGGACTTACGGAGTTTATAGATGGCTCTGCAAGAAGAACTTGCTTAGCCTTTAGCTTTAGGCTTTGCAAAATTGTGAATGTTTTTCAAGAGATTGGTAAGTTTTAGAGGCTTGGAGTAGATCATGTGATAAAGGAAGACAAGAATTGTGACACTGTTAGTAACAACATTAAATAATCTATTTTTAGATTAGAACCTTAGTTAATTATCCCTTAGAATACAATAGAAATAAGATAATTAAAAA
>JAQQPU010018768.1:6515-17170 GCA_029168905.1 Artemia sp. Kazakhstan ARC1039
CCCTCTAAATTCACGCAACCTAATTCTAATTAACAACTTTCCAAAACTTTTTTTTCATCCACCGTTCTTATGTATACATAAACATAGGTACAAACATTAGGGACTGGGGGGGATGGCGTAACATAGGTGAATTATTCAAGAAGGGAGTTCTTTGGGCTCATCGTACTGAGCAATTACTCTGGGCTGAAGGCATGCTCTTACGTAAGGTGAATATCATTAAAGAAAAATCACACAAAAATACTTGGAATTAAAATAAAAGAAAGTTAAATTTGTCGGTGGTTAAATCTGCATCACGTAGCAAGGACCAGATATCCCCCAACAAGCAAAGCTTCTGGACCAAACAATCATTAACAGCGCTTGTTAAACGATTTTCCTAGGATGAATAAAATGACAGGTAGATAAAACAAAATAAAGAATATTAGCTAAAGGATCTAGACAGTTTCGATGGTATATTACATTTAACCTAGATAGCAAAATTGTTGAGAACCGGACAACTAACGAACAAACCTCGTGCACAAAATCACCAGGTAAATCAAACTGCTTCACCAATTCAGGTATGTATACTTGTCCACTTCTTTGCAAAACTTCATTAACTTCTAATGCTAAACCGTCAATATAAGATTTGTCCAAAAGCTGTCCATTTACGAACTTCACACCTGGATGAAGCCTCGTCACATCTGGCAGACGATCTTCTATGTGACTGTAGTCTACATTTAAGATCTGAACAAGGTCTGTCAAATTTGCTTTCCCTAGAGCGAGAAATAAACATTCAATACTGGCAGAATCACATTTTAGCTTTTAAATAATACAACCCAATAGTTTCCCAAGAGTATAGCAGCTTGGAGGACTTAAGATCCCCAATCGGTTGGTTTTTACATAATTGTTTCTCAAGATGATGCAAAACAGATGTAAAGTTGCTGAGCATACCAAAGCAAAGTGAAACTTGGGTAAAACTTGGGAAAGAGACTGAATGCACTGGAATAATAGCATAACATTAAATCATTGGACTGTCCCAAGTCAGTTATGGTGAGAACCTATTTTACCAACAGGCTAAAATCCCAGATTGGAACATGATTTCATTGATTAAGTTCAGCTTGTTGCCTGTCAGAACCGCCCACACGCGCAGTGGCGTAGTGGACTAAAATTTCAGTACCAGTAGACATCTCAACTGACTGCAATATTTTTCTAGTTCAAGGGGAAACATTTAATTACCACATGATATTGAACGCAATTTAACATGCATTTAGCGTTTAATATACTATAAGGAGACTAAAGGTTTAATTTTAATTGAATAAATAAAATTGAATAGGTAAAATTTGAATAGCGTAATATGTATTTTCATTTCAATGCTGTAATAACTGGAAAAGAGAATATTTGTAATATAATTCGTTTTCAGTGAAGCACCAATGACGCAGTAGGCTTTAGATCTTTAAAGTTAGGAAAGGAGGCAGTACCTAAATTCTTGTTTGTCGTGAAACTAAATTTGTCATGAACGGCCTTGGGAAGAAATAAGGTTAAACTAAATATCTTATATATAACGATATCAACTGCTGAAAAGCCCCTCAATTCAAAATTTGATTTTACTGTAATTTCGTTTTTTGTTTTCAATCTTGTAATAAGTAGGCCTACGTAAGAAAATGTTTACAATAAAGCGCCATTTTCAGTAAAGTGCCAATGACGCAGTAGGTTTTAAATTTTTACAGTTAGCGAAGGAGGTAGTACCCGTACTCTTCTTTGATTTGATTTTTGTTCGTTTCAATCTTGATTCACATGTTTAATTAAAGCTTTATTCGTTTTAAGGTTTATTTATTCATTTATATTAGTACATGTTGTATGTTTGTTTGCTATGAATACAAAAACACTGTGGCTTCATTTTGATGCCTTGTTTATTTAGTTTCTGTTCGGTTTGGGTTTCATTTATGCTACAATAGTAAAATTTGTGTTCGTTTTAAGCTTGATTTGCATATTCAATTTAAGCTATACTCGTTTTAAGATTTATTTATTCATTTATATTAATACAACAAAAGAATAAAAACAAAAGCGATACGAAACTAGAAGAATAGAACAACAAGAATAATGCAAGAAAAGATAAGAACAATAAAAATATTTTTTTTAAAGAAAACTAAAAATAATTACCCCCCCCCCTTCCGCACAAAAAGAAGCAAACCAATTGTATCTAAGCCCCTCCAACCAAATCCAGGTAATAAGAGTCCAGCCTAATACAGGTTAGATTTTAGTTATTTTTAGTTTTAATGACGGAAAATTCTGATTTTTCCCCTTCTCTTCTTCACTTGATTAGTCGCAATCCTTTTTTTCTTATTGTTATACGTTTCTGTTCTTTTCTGGTTTTTACCGGCATTGAATAAGCCTCGTTTTTGACGCGTACTTCTTATTAAAAAAGTTAGCGTTCTTTTTTTTATCTTTGCTTGTCCTTTTTCGGTGACCGGGTTAACCCCCCCCCCCCTGGAAAATACCCACCCCCTGCAGAAAATGCCCCCTCCCAAAATAGCCTCCCATGGATCCGCCCCCCCGGAAAGTTCCATCCTCACGCAAAGGACTAGGACTCTCAATTTCTGACCCAATGAACACACTCCGAAGTTTCTGCGACTTTAAGGTCGAGGTGTGGATGAGGAAGGGATAGTCCTCCTCCTCTACGGAATTAATTCTGCTCATTTTGGGGTTTAGTGTTATTCTTTACTTTCATAATAACAGCGTAGACCAGAAATACTTCCAGAAATCGCAAGGGAGTAGATATTAATTTCACATTTTTGATGCGTTTTTTTAAGTTCCTTTTGTACCCCTCTTCTACCCCCAAAAATACTTTTGCTAGAAAATACCCTTTTGCTGGGAAACTTTCCCACCGAGAAGGGAATTATTTGCATTATTTTTTTTTTTAAATAAGAAATTAAGGTCTTTTTCAAATGAAAGTGCGCTAAGAAAAAAATTTCATCCCAGATCATCTGCAAGTAATTTTCCGGGTGGAATTTTCAACTAGAATGGAATTGTCTTGGGGGAATTTCCCTGGAAAGGGGAAGACATTTTACGTGAAAACATCTTTCGACGGTGGACTTTTTCCATGGGTGAAGAAATTTTTCATGGAGGGGGGAGCCGGATTTCTCGGTGTTATCAAAAGCGATCAGAAATTATATTATAAAAAAGTTTCTTCAACTGAAAGCAAGGAGCAACATTAACACTTAAACAGACAGAAATTATTAAGTATATGAAAGGGGCTGCCTCCTCCTCAAGACCTTGCTTTTTACGTTAAAGTTTTGACCTTTTGTCCCAATTCCTTAAGACCGAATCCTGAAATACAATGACCGTTTAATAAGAATAATAAGTTTTTTTTGTTTTCAATCACCTGTTATAAAAGAGTGTTGGTGGGTGCAGAGTGGGGATGGCGCCTGAGACCACCTTGAGGGAGCTGGATTTTCCGGCATGATCTGATTAACAAACAGAAATTAAAATTTTAAAAGTAAGTTTTTTCAACTTAAAGTACAGAACAACATTGAAAAAGACAAAAATTAGTCCATATATGAGTGGGGCTGAACCCTCCTAAATCCCTTGCTCATTAAACATCCCTAATGTTTATGAAGTCTTTCTTAAGGAATTGGGAAAAAAAAGTCAAATTTTAGCGTAAAGAGAGAGGGAATTAAAAAGGGGAAGCCCCCTCATACATCGAAAAAAATTAGCTTTTTTAAAGTTTCAATGTAGGTCCTTACTTTTAGTTGAAAACTTGTTTTTTTTATTTAATTTCATAAAAGGGTTACTGTGTTGAAGTAAACGACACATCATTAACACAGGATTCTGATTAATGGACAATTTTTCTTAGCTTGGTCTGTTTTGGTGGGCTTTTTTATGCTGAAAAATCTCTTCCTGGCTAATTTATCTACTATGGGTTGACTCCCCGTAGTAGCATAATATTTGTAGGCATGGATATATATATATAATGAGTAGGAGGTAATAAGCTTGAGACTGTCTGTACATGTTTGGACTCCTGTTGATAGAAGAGCATCGTCAAAGTGCTGAAAACCATGTCGTGACAAAGAATAGGCCAGGCATTGAGCAAAGCCTCCCTTCATACTGGAGGCTCCAGGGACTTCTTGCTGTCCGGTTCTAAGCCGGCTTAAGCGCTTCGATGTAGACTTGAGAAGATGTGTTGGTAGATGTTGGAAGATGTGAAGACCGCTGTAGGTAGAGGATGTGTCGACCAAATTTTCACTCTCAGATTAATAATTGAGAAGTGCTTGAGTTATCAAACACCCTTAGTCCTCAATTTTACAGATTATGAGCAAGTGTTTGATTTTTCTTTATAGAAGATCTTTATTAAAGGTTTTGTCTTGTATGATATCCCCCTTTATATGGATTTTTTTGATGGATTTGTCTTACGGAGCAGGCAATGGGAGACCATAGAATCAAATGGGGAGAAAAAATCTCCTGGACTTAGATTATGCTGATGATTTAAGATCAAATGTGAGATCAAAATGTGACCAAAATGAATGAACTTTAGGAGGTTTTGCGAGTTCAGGGTGCTAGAATAGGTTTGAAAATAAATGCTAAGAAGACTAAGTCACTAAGGCTAGGAATAAGTGAAGATAAAAGCTGACGTTGGGTAACGAAAAGATAGATCAGATGGACAGATTCACTTACCTTGGTAGTAGTATTAGTAAAGACGGTGGGAGCAGTGAAGATGTTAAAAGTAGAATAGCCAAGGCTCAGGGTGTTTTTTCGCAGTTAAAAAAAATCGTAAGAATAGGAAGATAAGTCTGCAAACCAAGATTAGAATATTGGAAGCTACAATGATGACAGTGGTTAAATATGGCTCGGAAGAATGGGTGCTCCGAAAAGCGGATGAAGATTTGCTAATGTTTTCCAAAGATTGCCTACGGATTGTTCTGGGTACCCGGCTGACTGATCATATTTCAAACAGTAGGCTGTACAAAAAGTTTTGGTTCAATCCCGCTTTCTAAGGCTATAATGAGAGAAAGGTTGAGATGATTAAGGCACGTTCTGCGGATAAAGGATGACAGATTGCCAAAGATTGTCCTTTTCGGCAAAACGGAAAGTAGGTCATCTGCGGTTTGGGTGGAAGGATGTCATAAACAAAGCTTTAAAGGAAATGGGAGCTTCCTGGGAGGGTGTACAAAGGGAGGCTTTGAATATATTGGGATGGAGGAGGAGCATGGGTAGCTGTGTTGGCCTCAGGCGGTTTGGTGCTGCGGTGAGTTGTGAGTAGTAGTAGCAGCATTGAATATTATAAATATTTTAATAACAAATACTAAATTATTGAAAACATCAGTGCCGGCCCGGAAGTATTACGATTTCTTCCAATTTTTCATGTGGGGATGTTTCGGCGGAATTATCAGAGGGCTATTTTCCGCGTGTTTTCATTTCTGAAAATAATTTCCAAGGAAGGGGGTATTTCTAAAGTGATCGAGAAAGCAATTCGAGATTAAAGTCGCATTCAAATGAAAGAATGCTAAGGAGAATTTTTCATGCTGAATCCACAAGCAATTTTACAGGGAGGTGGGACTCTCAGCAAGGATGCAACTGTCCGGAGGGAATTTGACTGGGGAAACGTTTACTTTACGTTGGATGAAATTTCACCAAAGGAGATTTCCGTGAGGGGGAGGATTGCCCCCTCCGTATATGAAGGGTGTCCCCCTCCTTAATACCTTGCTCTTTACGCTAAGATTTGACGGTTTGTCCCAATCTTTTAAGAGCATTTACTGAAACTACGGGGGCTTTTTAATTAGAATAGGAAGTTTTTTTTAAAAGTGCTAACAGCTTTAGCGTAAAGAGTAAGGTAATGAAGAGGGGTTATCCCTTCATATAAGTAATGAATTTTCCAAAATTAGTTTGCAAATTTTGTTTTTATATTTCATGTACGGTGAGCGAAATTCGAACCTGCATTAGATGAAAAACGTCCAGAAATTAAATAAAAAAAAAAAAGTCTTTTTAACTGAAAGTAAAGAGCAACATTAAAACTTAAAACGAACAGAAATTATTCCGTATATGAAAAGCGGTTGTCCCCTCCTCAACGCCTCACTCTTTACGCTAAAGTTTTTATTGTTTTAAAAAGTAGAGTTGTGACAAAGAGTCAAACTTTAGTGTAAAGAGCGATGCGTTGAGGAGAGAACAGTCCCTTTCATATATGGAATAATTTCTGTTCATTTTAAGTTTTAGTGTCATTCCTTACTTTCAGTTAAAAAACTTGTTTTTTTTTTTCACTTAATCCAAAAAAGAAAAGCCTATTGCCCATTCCTTACACATAGCATTTGTTATTGGGAAGTAAACAGACATTTTTCGGGAGGTCAATTTTCTCTGTCCTCCCCATATCACAATAATTTATGTTCGTTTAATCTTTACTTTTGATCCTTACTTTCAGTCGAAAAAACCTGCTTTTTTTTGTTTAATCACGAAAAGGCACAAACGATTTTCAGGTTAAAACATTGAAATTCTGCTGATTTTAAACAGTCAAAAATAGCCAGTAGTTTATTTTTCTTTATCCAGAGGCTGAGATCGTGTAATTTCAAATCTAGATTTTTATAGTAAGCATTTACATCACCGAAACTTATTTTTATATTATTCAATGTTTGGAAAAAAATTGTTCAAAATACTCTTTAATTGCAATTTTTGTAATTGAACTTTGGAAAAGCGAAGAGTTGATAAATTTGAACAGAAAAAAAAACGATCGGAGATATCGAAATCATTATAACAAACATAAAAAAAACGATCGGAGATACAGAAATCATTATAACAAATATAGAAAGTGAAAACATCGATATATCATTTAATCTCTCATCTCGTCATTTAATCTTTCATATATTATTATTATTATTTATTTCTAACCCACACTCTACAGAGGTACAATACGTGGAGTATCACGAGGAAAAACACATAAAATGCAAAACAAATCAATATAGAAATCAAAGATTACCAGTTACAGAGTACCACATAAAAATTTAAAAGAAACTAAAACAAAAGAGAAAAAGCATGAAAGGAGAGGGAAAAGAAGAAGAGAGAAAAAACTCACAACTTGCAGAATCTAATAAGCAGTAATATGCAGAAATATGGACACAAGCTGTCATTATTATTATCATTATTCGATTTTTACTCACTCTTTACAATACTAAAAAATGTGGAGTGACCAAACAGAGAAAAACAACTAAACAAATAAAAGAAAAATAACTTACGACTGAAAAAACCTGATAAGGTGATGGTGCGGAGAAAAACGGATACAAGCAGTATTTGAAAGTTTTCTGTGTAGTGCTTCCAGTTTTTCAGTAATAATAGGAACAAGAAATTTATTAATAATTACCCGGTTTTTGGTCCAAGGTGGAAGAAACAACAAAAATTTACGAAATCTAAAATAATTAATCGAAACATCTCATCGTAAAACTTATCTAATAACAGACTTGAAGCAAAACAGTAGTTCGCTTTGGATACATGAGCTAATTGCCTATAGGCAGTTAAATTGCCTCTGCATCGCCTTTGTCAACATAAGGCCTGTTTTTTAGCACTAAGATCTTACATCTAAGATCTTACATCTTTCTGCAAAGATTATCGTTTTTTAACTCATCTTTGTTCTAAGATCTTACAGCTCACTGATGTTAGCAAAAAGTGTGAAGACCGCCACTGTTTTGCCATATAGAACAATGATGAGAGAAAATTGATGATCTACTCATCATTGTTCTCAGACCACTGATCAGAGCAGAATGATGAAAGACGTTTGCACAAAAACGACCAAAGATGAAAGATCTTTGTTCAAAGATTTCACTTTTAAGCGTTTTCTGACAAAAGATGTAAGATCTTAGCACATTGATGAGTGAAAAAACAGGCCTATACCGTTAATCAGCCATCCAAGGAGAGAATGTGACGTAAATTATGCAAATAAGGTATACAATTTTCCTGGGGTTCTAATCATAACTGAAGTGGAAATAACAAAATCCAACAAAGCATCTACAGAACACCCTGAGAGCAGGCGAGGTTGTGATTAATAAGTATAGCTAGTGATATCATTTATCAAGTTAACAAGAAATGAAAAATAATAAAGGTTATTTATCGTAAGCATATTTGGACATGTAAAGTCTAGAAAATTGATGATTACTTTCTTTGTGAAAGATATCTTCAATACTCTTTATATATTACCTTCTCTTTACTTTAAACTTAATTTAAAAGAACGTTTTCGAAAAACAAGTTTTTCAAAGAAAATCAAACAGTCATAATAAAACCTACGACAAGCAGAAATTCGGTCCTATAATAATTCCAACTTAAAACGAGCAGAAATTACTATCAGCGAATAAAAAAACAAACACAAAGAAAAATTTGAATAAAGAATCACATAAAACACAAAGAAGACTGATACTGCTATCAATGAATCCTAAAACGAGCAGATATAAAACGAATAATCAAGACAAAACAAACAGAAATTACCACGAGAATAGGAGTAGGGTTACCCTCGGGGTTACCGACCCCCTAAACCTTCTAGAAGTAAACAACAACAAAAAACAATACCACAAGGCACACGGCTTACAAATAAGAGTAGTTATACCTCACCCCCTCCCTCCCTCTCAAACCATCAAAACAGCTAGAGTATCATTTGCGTTTTACTGAAAATTATTTAAATTTGGTACAGTGCCGTTTTTATTTTTCAAAACACCGATAAAAAACATAAATAAATAAATAAATCACAATTCTAATCAAGATGACCGGAAAGAAATAGGAAAATAGACTCAGCGTTTAAAACATGATGATATTAATTCCTGGAAATCCCAGCAATTTTTTATTTTTCGGTATTACAATTATAAAAGAGAAAACGTTATAAAACATATACTGTTTCCAAGAAAGGGCAAGAAACATCATGACTTTTGGAAGAATTAGGAGGTGGTAGCCATAATCCTGTCTGTGGTAATTTCTGTTCGTTTAGGATTCATTTAGTTACCTATAGCAGAATCTGTTTTATTTATGTTTGACGTCATTATTTATTTTAAATTCTGTTTGTTTTGGATTTTGTTTATTCACTAATTTCTATTCGTTTTAAGCTTGAATTACTATAAGACTTCATTTCCACTCATCTCAGATTTTAATTTGACTCTTTAATTCTCTCTGACAAACTTCCTTCTTCAAAAACCTTTTTTAAAATTTTTATTCGGTTTTTGGTAGACACAGGTTTATTGTTGGTCAATATTAGGAATATTTGTATCTTTTTTTTTGGGGGGGGGGGGGTGGGGGTGGAATTTAAATGTAAAAAATGAACTTTGTGCAAAATTTAAATTTTTAATAACTACTACTACTACTAACAACTCACCGCAGCACCAAACCGCCTGAGGCCAACACAGCTACGCCCGATCCTCCTCCACCCCAAACTATTCAAAGCATCTCTTTTTACAACAGTCCACGAAGTTCCCGTTTCCTTTAAATCTTTCTTTATGACGTCCTCCACCCCAGACGATGACGACCTGCTTTCCGTTTAGCCCTAGACGGTTGGCCGAAAAGAACAATCTTCAACAGTCTATCATCCTTCATCCGTACAAGGTGCCCTAGCCACCTCAACCTTTCTTTCATCATAGCCCTAGAGAGCGGTGTTGAACCACACTTTACGTATAGCCTATTGTTTGAAATACGGTCAGTCAGCCGGGTACTTTCCATCAACAGTATTTTTATGTAATACACTAAAAAAAATACTTTTACTAATAGAACCGGGCGGAAAAAAGGAGTATTATGAACTACAATTGGCACGAACTACAATTGGCGTAATTGTGGTTTTCTACAGGCTAGAGCCATCCTACAGACACCCTTGTACCTTAATCTACCATTTCATTAAAAAAATATTTTTAAGTTATATTTCTTCTTATTTTTTTGTTTGTTTGTTTAAATAAATGCAGGCAAAAGAAATTTACTAGAAAGAGTTCTGTTTTGATATCTTACAGAAAATAGAATATCTCGAATCAACACAACCGAAATTGTTTCCTTAATTTTTTGTTTTAACTGAGGTTCCCTTAGTTCTGAAATTTTATTTGAGCCGTCTACAATTGCAAAGCAGATCAGCAAGCAATTTTCTTCTTCTTTTGTGCTAAGAAATAACATAGCCAGACTGTTCTTCCAAAATTTATTATTCTTGTCAGGGTCCTCTCAGCCCAGTCTACTTACCTCAAAAGTTTAACACCGATCAGAACAATGGTAAGCCCATTTTGGAGCTTCATAAATCTATACAGCCTATTTTTTTCTAAACATTTGTTTTCCTCCTAGGTTTGCACTACCCAGGATAAATGTCCAGTAATTGGGTAGCGAATTAGGAACAAAAATAATTTAGGTCCATTTTTGACGTCACAAATCAATAGAACTATTTTTTCAATAGCTTATTACTTCATTGTCTTTAGTAAGTGCTTTCATTGTCTTTTTGGTCCCCTTGTCTTTATCTACATCCCCTTCAACTCTATGCGAATCTTCCAAATATTGTATATTGATAAATGGGCGCCTTGCAATAATTTCTATTCGTTTTAAGATAGCATCAGCGTTCACGTAAGTTTATGTTTGTTCTACGCTTCAGTTCTTTATTAATAATAAATTGTGTTAATTTTTAAGTTCACATCTTAAATGAGCCAATTTGCGCTGTTTTTCAGTTTAAAGTTGTCATCTACCTTTCATGAAAAAAA
>JAQQPU010018769.1:4105-17169 GCA_029168905.1 Artemia sp. Kazakhstan ARC1039
TGCAATACTATTGCAGCTAAAGATGAGGTGCTGGGAAGTCTCAGGGAGTGAAGAACAAAATCTACAGTTTGGGTCTTTTTTTCCAGTCATATTGGGGAAAGTACCTGTACTTGGGAAATTTATTTTGTTTGCCTCTTAACTCTCTGATGCTTTGTGATGAGGAAACAGAAATTTATCAGCATCTTTTCCTTAATTTTGCTCCAATGTGCGAATTAAGGTAATTAAGGTAATTTTGCATTAACCAAGAAAGTTATCCCAAAAATAATAAAACTGGGAGCTCATTCAGTTTTTAAGGAAAAGCATTAATTTCACAACCCCTCATTTTGTCCCACATATGGAATGAGGCTCTATAGATGGGAAAAGGGGTAACAATACTTGAGACATAACCTCATATGTCTTCTTGATACAAAACTCAGCTATTTAATAGAGCTAATTGAGTCATACTGTAAAAAAAGTAAATAAGTATGACAGCACTAGACCCTTAAGGTCCAAACTGGTGGTGGCAATCTCCATTTCATGTCCCTTCAGCCAGGAAGTGTAATGGGGGGCTTGGGCCAGCCATCCTGAGCTTTTGCACACCCTTTCTGCTTATTTTCTGCAGATTTCTCTGGGTACCCATTTAGAGCTGGGTCAACTCTTGCTGAGCTTACAGAGTCACACCACTGACCCCCTTCCCAAACCAAATAACTGACCATGCCAGAAATTGAACCTGTGCCCCTCAGACAAAGTATTCCCTACCACTTAGCTTAGACAGCTTAAGTAGAACTTTACTTTTACTCACTTGAGTAAAACTATAAAAACATAAAGAAAGAAGTACAAAAAAAAGTGCTTTTGAGAAAAGCACTGTTCATGTGTTTACAATATATTAAATTCTGACAGATCAAGAGAAATCACAAAGATCCTGCTTGTCTTGTAGTCTGTCCTAAAGGCTCAGAATTTGGCAGGAGAGTTAAGATATCTGTGAAACTATACCAGTAGGAAGCATCAGTAAGGACAAACTTCAAGAATGGAGCAATTCTTCTGAAATATTTAACTTGTATTTATTGTTCTTCTGCAAGTTTTGAAATGTTTCACCAACACTGTGGCATTTTCCTTTTTTGCCTCTTTTCAAGAACCAAAACAAAAATACAAACATTTAAAGCAGAAAAAGGAGGGCTCCCTTCAACTAAAGGTCCTTCCTTTGGATCTGTTTCAATGGATCATGAAACATCTCCCAAGACTGTAACCTTTTCTGGGCTGGTGTCACATTCAATAAAGAATAATTTCTTATGATTTTAAACAAGGGTTTGTGAGAGCCTCTTTGATTTTCTTAGCTTTTCGAAGCATAGCCTGCTCTTCAATCTTTTTTTTTTCTCTAGAGTATCCATCAGTATTCTGAAGACTTTTTTTGGTCGACTTCTTTATGTGGCTTTTCTCAGATGAGCTTTTGGATATGGATATCACTTGGATATCATGAAAGGTGAAACTGTCTGGATTGAAGTGCAGATGCGTTGTGTGCTGAGAGGTTATACCCCCCTCTTCTTCTGGATTTGAGGAAGTCGTGTCTTCATCTTTTGGCTGAGATGCAGGCTCACCCAATGGTTGGTCAATTACAGCTGATGGCAAAAAGATGTCATTGACAAAAATGTTATCATTAAATGGGCAAATACCAGTTGCTTGAAAACCTGCATTGATGTTTGGGGATAAGCAACACAAAAAATGGGATATTTCATACGTAGAAACTGGAAATAGCTTTTTTATAATGGGATTTCAGAGATTAAAAGACCCCTAGATCAAGTGATTGCAGTTTGTGTGACATATGTGGTGGCAAGGTTAACATGATCACATGGTTATCTTTTGCTACCTTGATGGCTTCAATTGATAAGAGGCAAGGTTAACATGATCACATGGTTATCTTTTGCTACCTTGATGGCTTCAATTGATAAGAGGCAAGGTTTACATGATCACTTGGTAATCTTTTGCTACCTTGATGGCTTCAATTGATAAGTGAGATTGGTGATTATCCATAATAAGTAGCTGAGGCTTCTCTTCACTTGGCAGTACAGTGGAGACAAAGTGATGAAGAAACTCAATGAATACTGAAGCTGTAGCCTAGTTACTATTACTAACCCAAGCAACAGTGTCACAAGGAATGTCACAGTCTGTCCTCTATCTGCAGAAGTTGCTCTTGCAACTTTATATGATCCTATCTAAGCAACAATCTTGAGTGGGCTTTGTATGGTGTTAAGACACTTATCCATATTCCATTTACTCTGAGGAGAGAAAGCATACCTGTTCATTACACTTTGTAGCTTGGAGAAGAAGATGCTAATATTGTAGTGGTTGAAACTGGTTCCCCTAGAGAGGCTAGTTACTTCAAGTTTTCTGAGTGTACAAGAGAAGTAAACTTTTTAGCTAGAGCTACACCTCCTATTATTTTTATTTATTATTAATCCTCCTATTATTAATCCTATTATGATTTGCCATAAAATTAGAATAACAAATGAGAGAGGAGCACTATTATGTATAAGGCCTTGATTTGATGACATAATCGATAATACTATTTCTTCACTGCTCTTTTCTTGTCTTCCCGACTCAAAGAATACAACAATCCATTCTTTCTTGCATAGTCATAGCTTAACTCATGGACTTCCAAGATGTCAAGATATCTTAACATGTCAAAGCCAGATAACCCTGGCCATTTCATTTCTGTTTATATTTGTCATACATAGGACATGTCTTCAGTACATATACTTGGGACAGTCCCAAGTATGGAACCAAATATTGTCACTGAAATAATTCAATTTTAATCATAAGTTGTAAAAAGAACTCTTCAGACCCACTAATTCTATTTCAGAAGGAACTAATTAATAAGGAAGTGAAAGTAAATAACCTATATCTCCCTAAACAGTTCAAAGAACTGCACAAAACTTTTTTAAGAGCAGACCTGAAATTTAGTACCCATCAACTTTAAGACAAAATTGTGACTTTGGATTTGAAACTTCTACAGACATCACCTATTGCAAAGAGGTAGTTGTGCAATTTTTGGGGGGGATTCTTTGCAATATGGCATGGGTATCTTTTAAGGCCTGTCCTAAGTGTGGATACTCTCCCCTACTTTTTGATTAAAATGAGTCAATTATTTTTTTTCTAACCATATTCATCTTTCCTTAATATCAACAAATTCATTCAAATTTTGAAATGTGAGGCATTTTCTTTAAATGATGGGAAAATGAGTATCAGCTGTGGTGGATTGAGTCTTGGTCGTATTGGTTGTTGGTCGATTGATTCAATGTCAGAGTCTGTGACATACTTATGGACCTAACTAATGAGCTGCAGGGCACACTTAGAGTCTGTGAGCAAGATCAACTTCTTAAGTCAGAGAGCTTTTTGTTGATACAATTTAGAGCTGCAGTTATAGCCTTTAGCTCAGCTGTAAAGATATATGTGCCATTTGGGAGCCTAGTGGATAAGTGTAAGGAACAGCTCTTTATTAAGTTCCAGTACCCTGCTAGCAGCAGAGAAAAAAGACAACACACGAGTCCCATCCATGCAAAAACATGATTTTCCTTGTTGCTCAAGGTGGGGGCTGTAAGTTTCCTATTTAGGATTTTCAACAATGGTGATTCTAATTGTTTATTTCTGATTTTTCTGTGATGCCTTTTCTGAGGGGTTTCAGGCTTTTTTAATTCCCACAAATTTGTTTTCAAAATAACATTTCATTATTAATACTAATGAAAATAATAAATACCGTTCCTAAATCACCTAGAAATTGCAACCTTTTCTCATTAGACAGTTGTTTGCTGTTTTAGACACATTTTAAAACTGTGGGTTACTATGGGCTTTTTTTAGCTCCTTTAAGGGTAAAATTCTACTTTGGCTACTTTTGGCCATCTTGGAAAGGGGTTAGGTTAGGAAAATGAAAACTTTCAGGGATGGGTCTACAGGCTAAAGTACATCCTGGGAGGGTATTTTGAAGTGGTCCGCACCTATTTAACTACAGGATGATGCAATGTGAAGGTAGTTTTGAGAGCCCCAACTTCTTTGTGAAATTTCCACCAATAATTTGTCAGCATAAATTAAAAATGTAATGTCTGTTTTGACTAGCATTTGAAAAGAAAAAACTATATTTAATATTTGTGACTTATAAAATAAATGTCAAGCAATAAAATTTACATTTTTAGAATCAGAAGAAAATTGGCTCATACGTGGATAAAACTGAATCACTGAGAGAATATATAAATCAAAATAGGATAATTGGTATTTCCAAAAAGAGGTCCTTGTAGTAAAGTCAATAAACTAATTATTTCAAGTGTTTGATCTTAAATAATTTTAATAATAATCACATTGATGCATAGCTTAGATTTTTACCTATTCATTAATATATACAATTTTTTTTTAATTCCTCTTGGGTAACAAGGTGTGAGGGTTTTAGTTTACTGAATTTTTTGCAGTTCAAATTATTGACTTACAAATAAAGTAAACATACTACTCAGTGCCTTTTTTATGCTCTTTCCAAATATAATAACCATTTTAGTTAGGTATATATTTGCACATTATGGGAGGGGGTATAATTTTATTTCTGATGCAAATGAGAGGTAAGTTTAAACTTTACCCCCCCCCCTTCCTAATGTGCAAATACAGGTCAATATTTACCAAATCATATTATTGAGTCAGGAATAAAGTGAATACACCATTTAATGCCTTTTTTATGCTGATTACGAATATAACAATCATTTCTGTTGGAACTGAATTTTAGCCCCCCCCCCCTATATATGCCAATTCAGGGTATATATTTCTACATTAGGGGGATGGGGTAAAGTTTAAACTTACCTCCCATTTACATCATAAATAAAATTTATGATGTAACACTCCCCCAAAACCCAAATCGAACAGAAATTACAATAAATAACCGAGTCAAACTCAAAACGAGCATAAATTAAAATAACTTGGGTGCAAAACCCCTATGCCTTCCAAAGGCCAGAACAAAATTTGCACTTAACTGAAAAAATGCAAAGGAATGTGCATTGTCGGGTTAATATACATGTACTGATATTTAGTAATCAAAATGTTAATATTATTTGATTTATTAAAGTTATAAAAGTAAAAACATCTATACTTTTTTCAGTGAAGTGCAAATTTTGTTCTGGCCTTGGGAAGGCATAGGGGTTTTGCGCCCAGCTTATGTTAATTTCTGCTCATTTTGAGTTTGACTCGGTTATTTATTGTAATTTCTGTTCGTTTTGGGTTTCATTTATTTATCGATGCTGATTTGTGGTAGTTTCACGCTTGGTAGATTACTTGGTAGATGGTAGATTACGTAAAAAACACTATAAGAACAATGCGAAATGGCGTAGCTTACAACCCTATCCCCAGGATCTATGATGGATCATGCCATCCTCAAACGCGTGGTTATTCAACCTTTCAACTATTCGGAATCAAATTGCTATCTCAAAAATTTTGATCCTATATCTTGGGTGAAAAAAGGGGAGTGAGAGGGGAGGGGAGCTAGTTGACTTCTAATCTATTGGTCACCAGAACTTTTGATTTCGGATCAAATGAGCCCCCTCCCAATCTTATAGGATCAGAGGTTCCATACGATCAGCCGTAAAGAAAAAAATCCCCCATCCATGATTTTGCATCTGGCAAAAAGCACATCACTTTCGACTATTAAAAAGGGCACTAGCCCTTTGAATTTCCAATCGAATGAACCTGTTTTGAAGTTTCTACGACAACGCCTTGTATAAAAACCTTATATGCCCCCAGGGCATAACTTAAAACCCTTGCCTTGAGGGTTTTGGAGGAGTGTCCTCCTCAAAAACATTTTTTCTATCTGGAAGTCGACTACGCTGAACAAAAGGGCTATCTCAAAATTTTTATCGGATGTGTTTGGGGGAATGATGGGCGGGGGGGGGGGGGGCTAGTTGCCCTCCGGTCACTTTCGACTATTAAAAAGGGCACTAGAACTCTCGATTTCCAATCGAATGATCCCCCATTGAAGTTTCGACCCCTTCTATATGAAGTGCCTCTGGGGAAAAAATAATAAATAAATAAAAATAATAATAAAACATTGGAGCCGTATGGCCTTTACTATAGCCAACGCTATAGCGTTGCCTCTGATTCAAAAGAGATCGGAGGGCAACTAGCCCCCGCCCTCCACGCCTTATTTTCCTCAAACCCATCCGATAAGAACTTTGAGAGAGCCATTTTTTTCAAAATGGTTCAAAGATCATATGACAAAATTCCGGGGTCGACACATTCCTTCAGGGCCTGGTGTAGGCGTTGTAAGTTATGCCTGGGGGGCATATACAGCTGTTTTGGAAGGGATGCTCTTATAAACTTCAGATAGGGCTCATTTGATTGGAAATTGAAAGTTCTAGTTCAGTTTTTAAGAGCCAAAAGAGATCAGACGACAACTATCCCCCCACGCCCCTTTTCCCCCACATGCATCCGATAAAAATTTTGAGATAGCCATTTTGTAGAAAATAGTTCATAGGTCAGATAAAAAAATCCGGTGTCGACACAACCACCCAGGGCCCGGGGGCAGGCGTTGCGAGTTATGCCCTGGGGGCATATATGGTTCTTATGGAATGGATGATCGTATAAACTTTCAGAGAGGGCTGATTTGATGGAAATTGAAAGTTTTAGTTTAATTTTTAAGAGTCAAAAGAGATCGGTTGACCCCTAAATCCCCCCACGCCCTTTTTTCCCCAAACCCATCCGATACAAATTTTGAAATTGCCATTTTTTAAAATCAGTTCAAAGGTCACATAACAAAAACTCCGGTGTCGACACAACCCCCCAGGGCCCGGGGGGCAGGCATTGTAAGCTATGTCCTGGGGCCGTATATGGTTCTTATGAAAGGGATGCTCGTAGAAACTTCAGAGAAGGCTCATTTGAATGGAAATTAAAAGTTCTAGTTTATTTTCTCAGAGTAAAAAAAAGATCGGAGGGCAACTAGCCCCTCCCGCCTTCCACGCCTTTGGGTTTATCGGTTGGATAAACCCATCCGATAAAAATTTGAGGTGACCATTTTATTACAAATAGTTCAAACATCAGATATTCAAACTTCGGGGTCGAGACAACCCCCAGGGCCCAGGGGCAGGCGTTGTAAGTTATATTCTGGGGGTATATATGGTTCTTATAGAATGGATGCTCGTAAAAATTTTCAGAGGGCTCATTTGATTGAAAATAGAAAGTTCTAGTTCACTTTTAAAGAGTGAAACGAGACCGAATGGCAATTAATCCCCCCCCCACGCCGTTTTCCCACAAACCCATCCGATGAAAATTTTGAGATAGCCATTTTGTTAAAAATAGTTCATACATCAGATAATAAGAACTCCGAGGCTGACACAAACCCATTTTTTCACTTTGATATTGTTATTTTGATAGCAGTTTTGATTCTTTGATGAAGATTTTGAAATAAGGAATTTTTAAAAACTCGAAAGTTTTTGCAATCAAAAACGAACAAAAAATAATTAAAAAAAAACTTTCCGAAAAATTAGTTTTTTAAAGTTTTTTAAATTAGTTTTTGCAATCAAAAACGAACAAAAAATAATTAAAAAAAAACTTTCCGAAAAATTAGTTTAAGCTCAGCAGATACAAATACCTGTTAAAATTCAACTCTAAACGACCAGAAATTACTATTAAAGAATAAATGAAACCCAAAACGAACAGAAATTAAATAAACAATTATAGCAAATAACATACAACAAGTAATAATATAAATGACTAAACAGATCTTTAAGCCAGTTATGCTTAGATTGAATGTGAAAATCAAGCTTAAAACGAAAAATAAATATTTTGCTATTGAAGTATAAATGCAACTTAAAGCGAACAGAAATTTAATAAACAATCAATGCAAACAAACATACAATAGATATTAATGTAAATGAATAAATAAATCTTAAAACGAGTGAAACTTAAATTGAATATGCAAATCAAGCTTGAAACGAACAAAAATCACTACAGGCAAGAGTTTGGGTATCGCCTCCTTCTCTCACTGTAAAAGTCTGAAACCTACTGCGTCATTGGTGCTTTACTGAAAACTATATGCGTCTTGAACAGTCTTGGAAAGTATAAACAACATCAAATTGAATATTTGATGTATAATGATACTAACTGTTTAAAGAGTTTATCAGTTCAAGAATGTATTTCACTGTAATTTTGTTTTTATTTTCAATGCTGTAAGAACTGGAAATGAAAATATTTGTAATATAATTCGTTTTCAGTTAAGCGCCAATTACACAGTAGGCTTTTGGTTTTTATTTAAAGTTAAGGAAGGGGGCAGTATCCAAACTCTTGTTTGTAGTTAAACTATATTCGTCTTGAACTGCCTTAGAAAGGACTAATAAATTAAACTGAATATTTGATGCTTAATGATATTAATTGCTGAATTTATTTCACTGTAATTTTATTTTTATTTTCAATGCTGTAAGAACTGGAAAAGAAAATATTTGTAATATAATTCGTTTTCAGTTAAGCGCCAATGACAGAGTAGGCTTTTGGTTTTTATTTACAGTTAAGGAAGGGGGCAGTATCCAAACTCTTGTTTTTAGTGAAACTATATTCGTCTTGAACAGCTTTAGAAAGAACTAATAAATTAAACTGAGTATTTGATGTATAAAGATATTAATTGCTGAAAGCTCATCAATTCAAAATTTTACTTTAATTTTAATGTTTATTTTAAATATTAATTACAAAAGAAAATATTTGTAATAAAAATGGTTTTCGGTAAAGCGCCAATGACGCAGTAGGTTTTAAACTTTTACAGTGAGAGAAGGAGGCGATACCCAAACTCTTTTTTGTAGTGATTTTTGTTCGTTTCAAGCTAGATTTGCATATTCAAGTTAAGTTTCACTCGTTTTAAGATTTATTTATTCATTTACATTAATATCTATTGTATCTCTGTTTGCATTGATTATTTATTAAATTTCTGTTCGCTTTAAGTTGCATTTATACTTCAATAGCAAAATATTTATTTTTCGTTTTAAGCTTGATTTTCATATTCAATCTAAGTATTACTCGCTTTAAGATCTATTTATTCATTTATATTATTACTTGTTGTATGTTTTTTGCTATGATTGTTTATTTAATTTCTGTTCGTTTTGGGTTTCATTTATTCTTTAATAGTAATTTCTGGTCGTTTTGAGTTTGAATTTTAACAGGTATTTGTATCTGCTGAGCTTAAGTTTAAAATGGCCTTTACTTTTCTTTGAAAAACTTATTTTTCGGAAAGTTTTTTTAATTAACTATGAAGAAAGAATTGTTTTCTAACTTCAAACTGTCCAAGTACTTTACCCCCTCCCCTTTTGTGCAAATATATAGCCAAAATTATATATTTTCCATATATTCTTGTCGCTTGTTTTTGTCTTGTCTGGTGCTAAGCTCATAAAAACTAAATAAAAAACCGGTTTGTTCTCGAGTTTTACACAGCGTAAACTTGAGTGAGTAAACTGGAGTAAAAAAACAAAACTCAAATAAAATTTTCAAATTTGAAAAGCCTTATTTTATATAACGCCTTATTTTAAATATCCGTAAGGACATTTACGTGGGGGGGGGGGGTTCCGCGGAGGCGGGGGGGTAAACGCCTAAAACCCTCTTCAATATGAAGTGCTTCTGACAAAAAATAAAACATTGGAGCCTTATGGCAGAATTTCTGATTGTTTACCTCATCTATAGTTGGTTTATTAATAAAACAAAATAAACATTTGAAATATTAGTTGTTCATCAGGGAATTTTAATGGGAAGGGTGGATCATGTTAGTGGTTGCCCAGAATACCGATATTTCATTAGTTTTTGCAATATATTATTGCCTATTTTTCGGAATTGTGTCCACTCACAAATGCCTTCCCCACTCCGAAATAAAATATTGAATTCGTGCCTGGCGATGGTTATGTATTTTTTTATTAATATAAAAGCAATTTTGAAGAATGATTGGGATATATCGAATAGTTCATGATAAAGAACTATAAATAAAGAGAGAAGTGGCTTAGTAACACAGTAGACAGAATATAGCAGTATGATCATTCTCTATCTCTCCCATTATAAAAACCCGGACAGGGGTGCGGGTGGAAAGAAACAGGCTAAACAAGCTAAGGCAGAAAGAAGTGGGAGGAGCTTTTTGTTCACTTTGACCAGAAATGATCTGCGATAAGCTTACTGGTATATTCAGAAACAGGCTAAACAAGCTAAGGCAGAAAGAAGTGGGAGGAGCTTTTTGTTCACAATGACCCGAAATGATCTGCGATAAGCTTACTGTCTATAAACTGTGCTTAGTAATAACAAAAATTAAGAATAGAGTTTTGATAACAAATACGTGCATCAAAAGAATTGAATTTTTATGCTGATTCAAAACATATTATAAGTTTAATGTTACTCATCAAAAGTTACAATCCTGAAAAAAAATTTCCTGATTTTTTAAAAAGGGGGAAACATCTCTAAAACGTCAAAGGGTCTTACTAAAAATTACATCATCAGATTCAGCATATCAGAGAACCCTACTTTAGAGATTTTTAGCTCCTATACATAAAAATGTGGAATTTTGTATTCTTGTCAGAAAAAAAGATTATGGGAGCGTGTTTAGCATAGTTAAAAGGTCGAATAACTATTCCTTTGTGGATAAAATGAACCCCCACAGTCTCTGGGGAAAGGGCTGTAAGTTACAAAATTTACTCATTGTTTACGTATAGTATTTGTTATTGGGAAGTATATAGACACTTTTGTGGGTGGGGGGGGAGTGAATTTTCTGCCTGGGAGATTTTTCATGGTGATAATTTCACGGGGGTGAGCTTTCCAGGGAAAATTTTATACTGGGGGAAATTACCAGAATTCCTACACGAAATTTTTTTGTCACTTTGTCTTTGCTGACTAAATTTAACATATGGATATGTTCCGAGGGAAATTTTCATCGGGACTAGAATTATCTGGAAGATTTTTCCGTGGGATGGGGGGATTTTCTAAGGGAACAACTTTCAAATTTGAGTGAGAGATTTGCTGAAATATGTTTCTCCAGAGGAGGATTTTCGACATGATTTGTAAAAAGAATGTTTTACCTCAGACGGCTTAAAAAAAATTAGAGGGGCTACCTCATTGTCAGATAACGACAATATTCATTTATTTTTGTTTTAAAAGGAAATAGGATGGAGAACCGGCCTCTTCCCCGATCCTGAATGTGGGTGCCCATGTTTGAGTTAGCTAATAGTGAAAGAATTTTTTTTTCAAGACTTATTTCTATATTTAGGTAGTTTTAGCTAGCTCCCAGGTCCCCCTCACTTACTTTGAAGTGAGTATTATCTGATCAACCGATAGAGGAGTCATGAAGAGGCTATCTTCATTTATTGTCGCCTGGTTTTCCTAAAATTATCTTTTTCTGTGCCAAAAAAGAATTGGGGAAGATGTTCTTTTTCTCTAAATATCCAAAGTTAAGGCAAAGAGAATATCTTCAAGAATGACAAACATAGTATAAAAACAAACCTATCAAGAATCTAAAAACTAGATTAAGCAATAATTAATTTTGGCATCCATAGAAACTCAAAATTTTCAAATTAAAAATAAAAATATTAAACAAATAATTTAGTATCTGTCAGCTCGAAAAAATTATAACCTGGTCTAATGAATAATTGCACTTTTATTGCTGTAACATTCATTACCATACTTACAGCGTTTATTGAACTTTATCTGAGGTTGAGAACCTGGGCCACCAGTCCATCTGGCATATTTTGCTCTGTTTGGTTGATAATTTCCTTTAAAATCGTTGTGATTAATTTTTTTTCATCAGCCAATTTTGGTGCCATATTGTAAAACTCTTTGCCATGCTTTTCTCCAACATTGACACGAGTTCCAAGCCTTTCATAAATACTAATTTGGTTTGGCAATTTGGCCATGCTTTTCTGGAATACATACATGATCTCCAAGTGTTTCATAAATACTCAATTTTTTGTGATTTGCTTGGCAATTTGGACATGTTTTTCTCTAAGTCTTTCAAGTCTTTGTCCAATCTTTCATATATGCTTAGTTTTTTCGTCATTGATTTGGCAATTCGGCCATCAGTCAATAATTATCCCGCTAAATCTGCTGATATTCTAAATCTGCTAAATTCTACCAATGAATCTGCCTCTGTTTTACTGTGTTCTTGCTGATTCAGCGTTTCTTGGGTAGTAGCAACCTCAGTAGTATTCTTTGTCACAAAAACTGCACCATTTACCAAAGAATACACTATCTCTGCGAAAAGTTCACTTTTCATTCTGAATGTGAACATCAGTTTGTCTCGTTCTTCTTCTCTATGGCTTCTAAATTTGTTGTCACCATTATAAGTTTTGAAGGCTCTTTGCATAAATTTTTCATTTCGCATTTCCAGCATAAATTCTTCAAATGTAATATTTTCCATATCCTGATCCTTTTCTATAAAGTACTCTCCTATGCTTTCTAACAAGTATAAATTCTCACAAATTCCTTACGTGTCTAATGCTCTAAAGTTATTTGATAAATTATGCAATATGCCGAAATCCCTGAGATCTAACAGCCTAATCTCGTGACGTCGGCAAATTCCTGTGTATTAAGAACGGTTCATGCATGTAACGAAATAAACTCGTCAAAACTTTCTAGTTGTAAAGCTAACCAGGGTTGCCACCGGTGACACTAGTGTCACTTTTGACACTTTTTTTAAATGACACTTTTTGGGACACCTGACACTATTAGGACACTTTTTAGCAAAAGCGGCACTTTTTTTCTAAGTAGCGCTATTTTACAAAAAAGAATTTTTTCAGACAAAAACACGGAAGGAGAATTGTCAATGTAGATATGCATCGATATCCTTTTTCGGTCAGCTAGGATTCTTATCTTAACTCCGCGCGCGGCAATTAATGGATGCAAGAATCTTTCTGTGCGGTGAAAAACGTAAACGTGTTTGTCTCTATCTGTGTGTGAGAATTTTTGATAGTCAGTCTTATTCTTATTAAATAGAAAAAACAAGTTTTTTAAACTGAAAGTAAGGAGCGACATTAAAAATTAAAACGAACAGAAATTATTCCGTATATGAAAGGGGCTGTCCCCTCCTCAACGCCTCGCTCTTTACGCTAAAGTTT
>JAQQPU010018770.1:0-17167 GCA_029168905.1 Artemia sp. Kazakhstan ARC1039
TTTAAAGCCTGCATGCCCTAGTGGATAGCCTGTTGGTATTCTGATCCGAAGGTCACAGGTTCAATTCCTGCCACAGACAATTTTTACACACTTGTCTAGTTAAAGTCTGAACAAAACTTCTACAACTAGACTAACACCATTTATGATGAACTATATCGATCTTTCCTGTACTAAATTAGATCCTTTTGACTGACATCGATCTTTTATGTATTGTTCTTTACTATGGTTCAGCAATCTCTACAGCCATGATACATTTGTAAGTTACGTAATCCCAATTTATGTTTCAGTTAATACTATTGAGACAAGTAGCTATTATTACTATAGAGTTGATTACCATGAACTGTTTGATTGCTTCAAAATTCAAATATCTTTGAAAAGATTGCAGAATGAAAATACATAAGAAATTTAGTTTTTTTTTGAAAAAATTTGTTCTACTGAAAAATTATTTATTTTTAATTACAAAAGTAACTAGCTGTAGTAATTTCCTTTAAAATGAGGTATTATATAGCTCTCTATGATTTTCCAGTGCCCAACTAGCTGAGGAGAAAAAAATTGGAAAGAAAAAAGATGCCGTTTGTGGAGAACTTTTAATGTAAAAATATAAATACTGTAATCTTAACTATAGTGAAGTTGCGTATGCAAGTTAGTATAGGGAAGAGTTTGATCTTTATTATATTTATGTAACCCGGATTAAAAAATTATTATCATATCTTATATGTAACTTTTATTTTATAAGTCTTCGATAGTCTAGTGGTAAGTATGCCCACTTGTTATCTGGGAAAAGGGGGTTTGATTCCCCGTTGGGGAGAATTTTTAATATGTTGAATTAAAAGCACCATCTTTTCAATTTAAAATTTAAAAAAGAAACTTGTTTATTTACATTCTAGCTAAAATAATGAAGATAATATGAATGAACCACAGTGTTCAGTTTCTTTGGACTTGAGTTCGTTTTTTAACTATAAACACAAACAGGAAAAAGCTTACGGCTTTTTCTTCTTTTAAATAGTAAGAGACGAAACTCAAACAATCAAGTAGCTAACTAAGTCCATTCTAAGTCCACTAAGTCCATCCTAACTAAGACATTCATTATTTATCTAGTAGGGTTTCAGACAAGGTAGTTCTAATGATGTACTTTTGTTTTGATTTGACTCTATTTTTAGACCTAGCAAGAGACTGATCGTCTCTTGCTAGGTTGCTAGCTACTGCTGCAACCCAAATTCACATATATATTTATTTATGAGAGGCAGCCTGGCCGAGCGGTCCAAGGCACTGGTGTTAGCCACCAGTCTCTTCGGAGGCGTGGGTTCAAATCTTACCGCTGGTATACGATTATGTTTGAGACTGCAGTGTGAAAAGACATCAAAAATGCAGTTTTTGGTGGAAAAATTTATTCTCTTTTAGAAATAATTTATTTTAGTTACAAAAGGTTTTTAACCCAATTAATTTTCTTTAAAATGAGCCATTGAACAACCCTCTACGATGTTCCAGTGTAAAGCTCTCTCTGGAAAAGAAAGAAAAAAAGAAACAAAAAATATCCCTTTTAGGTAGAATGTTGTAGTAGCTGCCACTTTTCTTGATTTTCAAGCCAATATATTTCCCTTGCTGTTCAAGCCAAGGGAAATATTATGATTAAAATTTAAAAAAGAAACTTGTTTATTTACATTCTAGCTAAAATAATGAAGATAGTAGGAATGAACCACAGTGTTCAGTTTCTTTGGACTTGAGTTCGTTTTTTAACTATAAATACAAACAGAGACTTTTAAATAGCAAGAGACGAAACTCAAACAATCAAGTACCTAACTAAGTCCAATGTATAGAATGGTTTGTTATTTCAGTGATCGTCTTTTAATGTAAAAATATAAATACTGTAATCTTAATTATAGTGAAGTTGCGTATGCCAGTTAGTATAGGGAAGAGTTTGATCTTTATTATACCTTTGCTTTTCTCTTTTCAAGATACTATCTCTGTTGTCTGTGTAGTACTGTTTTTTTAACTTGCGTGTTGCTTGCTTGATTGAAACCATTATGTATTCACGAATGAGAACTTCTACAGTTTTGAGCTTTCTTATATAGTAATTATGACGTCAAGGCGTAATCATTTTATTTCAAGACGTCACAGAGCAATGGTATTATTTCATGACGTCTTCAGAAACAACAATATAATTTCGTGTTTTTCTATTCACGTCATAGCTCTAATATAAAACTATGATGACATTCATTATTTATCTAGTAGGGTTTCAGACAAGGTAATTCTAATGATGTACTTTTGTACATCATTAGAACTAAAATAATTTTTATTATTTTTTTAATTATAATTTTTTTTTAATTATTAGAACTAAAATAATTAAAATCATAATAATTTTAATCATAATCAATAATATTTCAATCAAGCAAGTAACACGCAAGTTAAAAAAACAGTACTACACAGACAACAGAGATAGTATCTTGAAAAGAGAAAAGTAAAGGTATTCAACCGACCAGGCGTATCGAGAAGTAAAAATTGAGAGAACAAAATTACAGTAAAGAACGATCTCTCTCCCATACTAACTTCTCGATACGCCTGGTCGGTTGAATACCTTTGCTTTTTTCTTTTACTATACAATGAGCCATTGAAAAACTCTCTACGATGTTCCAGTGCAAAGCTATCTCTGGAAAAGAAAGAAAAAAAGAAAAAAAATATCCCGTTTAGGCAGAATGTTGTAGTAGCTGCCACTTTTCTTGATTTTCAAGCCAATATATTTCCCTTGCTGTTCGAGCCAAGGACAGAAATTTTACTATACAGGGGTTTCGGACAAGGCGGTTCTAATGGTTTACTTTTTGTTTTGATCTGACTCTTTTTTTAGGAACTAAGGGTTTTTATATTTCTTAACATTGGACGTGATCGTCTCTTACTAGGTTGCTAGCTACCACTGCAACCCGGAAAGAACGACATCTAGCCCATGTTAATTGAAATCCGGGTTGCAGCGATAGCTAGCAACATAGTAAGAGACGATCACGCCCCAAAGTAAAATCTAAATCTGGGTTGCAGCGGTAGCTAGCAATCTAGTAAGAGACGATCGCGTCCAATGTTAAGAAATATAAAATCCCATAGTTCCTAAAAAGGAGTAAGATCAAATTTTACATTAAAGAACGACCTGAGGCCTTAGTAACTGAAGTATTAAAAGGAATTCGGGTTGCAGTGGTATCTAGCAACCTAGTAAGAGACGATAACTTCCAATGTTAAGAAATATAATAGCCCACAACTCCAAAAAATAGGGTCAGATCAAAATATAAAGTACCCAATAGAATTGCCTTGTCTGAAACCCTTGTATAGGAAGCTATCTGACCCTTGTTATTATCAAGAGTAGCTTCAGAGGTCACCGAATCAAATTTCGGGTTTCAGCGGTAGCTAGCGACCTAGTAAGAGACGATCACGTCTAATGTTAAGAAATATAAAAACCCATAACTCCTAAAAAAAGTTAGATCAAACCAAAAAGCAAACCATTAGAACCGCCTTGTCCGAAATCCTTGTATAGAAAACTTTCTGTCTTTCGGTTTGAACAGCAAGGGAAATATATTGGCTTGAAAATCAAGAAAAGTGGCGGCTACTACAACATTCTGCCTAAACGGCATATTTTTTCTTCTTTCTTTTCCACAGATAGCTTGGCACTGGAACATCTTAGAGAGTTTTTCAGTGGCTCATTTTAAAGGAAATTCATTGGGTTAAATATCTTTTGTAACTAAAATAAATTATTTCTAAAACAGAATAAATTTTTCCACGAAAAACTGCATTTTGTATGTCTTTTTATACTGCAGTTTTCTCAAAAATATATAATTTTTGTACATAAATTATAATCGTACACCAGCAGGAAGATTTGAACCCACGCCTCCAAAGAGACTGGTGGCTAACACCAGTGCCTTAAACCATTCGGCCTTGCTGCCTCTCATAATTACATTAAAGAATAACTGAAGTATTAATCCGGGTTGCAGCGGTAGCTAGCAACCAAGTAAGAGACAATCACGTCCAATGTTAAGAAAAATAAAAACCCATAGTTCCTAAAAAAAGGAGTCAGATCAAAACAAAAAGTACACCATTAGAACCGCCTTGTCCGAAACCCTTGTATAGGAAACTCTCCGTCTTTTGGCATGAACAGCAAGGGAAATATATTGGCTTGAAAATCAAGAAAAGAGGCGGCTACTACAATATTCTGCCTAAACGGCATATTTTTTTTCTTTCTTTCTTTTTGACAGATAGCTTGGCACTGGAACATCGTAGAGAGTTGCTCAGTGGCTCATTTTAAAGGAAATTAATTGGATTAAATCCGGGTTGCACTGGTAGCTAGCAAACTAGTAAGAGACGATCACGTCCAATTTTAAGAAATATAAAAACCCATAGTTCCTTAAAAAGGAGTCAGATCAAATTCAAAAGTACACCATTAGAACCGCCTTGTTCGAATCCCCTGTATAGGAAACTTTCAGTCCCTTGGCTTGAACAGCAAGGGAAATATATTGGCTTGAAAATCAAGAAAAGTGGCAGCTACTACAACATTCTGCCTAAACGGGGTATTTTTTTTACATTAAAAGACGATCATTGGAATGAATACCATTGCATACATTGGACTTAGTTAGCTACTTGATTGTTTGAGGCTCGTCTCTTACTATTTCAAAGAAGAAAAAGTGGTAGGTGGTAGGCTTTTTCCTGTTGGTAATCAGGTTTACATTCTATGTTGTTACTAAGGGCTCTGGTTCGTTCTTTACTATGGTTGCTTTCTGGGTTGCAGTGGTAGCTAGCAACCTATTTTAGACGATTACACCCCATAGTAAAAACTAACGTAACCCGTAACTCCTAAAAATTGATTCAGATTAAAACAAGAAGCACACTATTAGAACCGTCTTGGCCAAATCTGGGTTGCAGCGGTAGCTAGGAATCCGGGTTGCAGCGGTAGCTAGCAACCTAGTAAGAGACGATCACGTCCAATGTTAAGATATATAAAAACCCATAACTCCTAAAAAAAATTACAGTAAAGAACGATCTCTCGCCCATAGTAGCTGATATATGGTGGCTCTAGGGATATCTGCAAGCTATCCAGATTGCAGCAGTATCCAGGTTGCAGCGGAAGCTGTAATAATCCGGGTTGCAGCGGTAGCTAGCAGCCTCGTAAGAGACGATCACGTCCAATGTTAAGAAATTTAAAAACCCATAGTTCCTAAAAAAGGAGTAAGATAAAAAAAAAATACAATAAAAATGACACCTAGCCCATGTTAACTGATCCGGGTTGCAGCGGTAGCTATCAACCTAGTGAGAGACAATCACGCTCAATGTTAAGAAATATAAAATCCCATAACTCCTAAAATAAAGATTCAGATCAAAACAAGTTTACAGTAAATCTGGGTTGCAGCGGTAGCTAGCATCCATGTAAGAGACGATCACGTCCTATGTTAAGAAATATAAAAAAAAATAGTTCCTACAAAAGGAGTCAGATCAAAACAAAAAGTACACCATTAGAACCGCCTTGTCCAAAACCCCTGTATAGGAAACTTTCTGTCCCTCGGCTTGAATTACAGTAAAGAACGAACTTCAGCCCATAGTAAATAAAATAAGATTATAATTTATCTGGGTTGCAGCGGTAGCTAGCAACCTAGTAAGAAACGATCACGTCCAATGTTAAGAAATATAAAAACCCATAACTCCTAAAAAAGGGGTCAGATCGAATCCGGGTTGCAGCGGTAGCTAGCAACCTAGTAAGAGACGATCATGTCCAATGTTAAGAAATATAAAAACCCATAGTTCCTAAAAAAAGGAGTCAGATCAAATTCAAAAGTACACCATTAGAACCGCCTTGTCCGAAACCCCTGTATAGTAAACTTTCTGTCCCTTGGCTTGAACAGCAAGGGAAATATATTGGCTTGAAAATCAAGAAAAGTGGCAGCTACTACAACATTCTGCCTAAACGGGATATTTTTTTTTTCTTTTTTTTGTTTGTATCCAGAGATAGCTTGGCACTGGAACATCGTAGAGAGTTGTTCAATAGCTGATTTTAAAAGAAATTAATTAGGTTAAAAATCTATAGTAACTAAAATAAATTATTTCTAAAAGAGATTAAGTTTTTCCACCAAAAACTGCGTTTTTTATGTCTTTTCACACTGCAGTCTTTCAAACATAATAATATACCAGCGGTAAGATTTGAACCCACGCCTCCGAAGAGACTGGTGGCTAACACCAGTGCCTTGGACCACTCGGCCAGGCTGCCTGTCATAAATAATATGTATGTGAATCTGGGTTGCAGCAGTAGCTAGCAACCTAGCAAGAGACGATCAGTCCAATGCTAAGAAATATAAAACTCAAAACTCCTAAAAATACATTCAGATCAAAACAAAAGTACATCATTAGAACTACCTTGTCTGAAACCCTACTAAATAAATCAGAGCTATGACGTGAATAGAATTACATTAAAAGACAAGCATTGGAATGACAAAAATTTGCATACATTGGAATTAGTTAGCTACTTGATTGTTTGTGGTTCGTCTCTTACCATTTCAAAGAAGAAAAAGCCGTAGGCTTTTTCCTGTTTGTAATCATAGCTCCTAAGAAAAGAGTCAGATCAAAACTTTATAATAAGGAACGACCTCTTGCCTATACTAAATTTTATAGGCTACTTAACTATAGTATAGGTTAGTAAAGTTTTTTTCATAAAGGACTGATATAGTTGATTATGGTAATTACAATAAGGAATGAATTGTAACCCATAGTAATTGAATTATTAAATCAAACAGTTCTTGGTCATAATAAAGAGCTGTCTAGTGGCTCATTTTAATGGAAATTGCTGTATATAGAAACCTTTTGTAATTAACAAAAATAATTATTATCATAAAATAAATTGTTACAATATTGTAAACAACTAACTCTAGGCCATAGTAAGCAATTTAATTTTGACAATAAAGAATTACGGCAGAAACCTAAATGGTAGTATAAGTAAGCTAAATTTTGTCCGTTACAGTAAAGAACTATCTCTCGCCCATAATAACTGATATATGGTGGTTCCAGGGGTAGCAGCAATCCGGGTTGCAGCGGTAGCTAGCAACCTAGTAATAAACAATCACGTCCAATGTTAAGAAATATAAAAACCCATAGCTCCTAAAAAAGGAATTTTATCAAAACAAAAAGTACACCTTTAGAACTGCCTTGTCCGAAACCCCTGTATAGGAAACTTTCTGTTCCTTGGCTTGAACAGCAATTACAATAAGGAACGAACTACAATCGATAGTAACTGAAGTATTAAATCAAACAGTTCTAGGTCATAATAATACATAAAGGATCGAAATAGTTCATTATAAATGGGAATTATGTAATACGGGTTGCAGCGGTAGCGAGCAACCTAGTAAGAGACGATCACGCCCCATAGTAAAAACTAAAGTACCCATTACTCCTGAAAAAAGATTGACATCAAAACAAGAAGTATACTATTAGAACCGCCTTGTCCAAAACCACTATAAAGCAAACATACCCTTCCTTGGCTTGAATAACAAGGAAAATATTTTGCCTTGAAAATCAAGATCCGGTTTGCAGCGGTAGATAGCAACCTAGTACGAGACGATCACGTCCAATATTACGAAATATAAAATCCCATAACTCCTAATAAAAGAGTCAGATCAAAACAAAAAGTACACCATTAGAACCGCCTTGTCCGAAAACTCTGTATAGTAAACTTTCTGTTATTTGGATTAAACAGTAAGAGAAATATGTCGGCTTGAATATCAAGAATAGTGGCGGGTACTACAACATTCTGCCTAAACGGCATATTTTTTCTTTCTTGTTGTTTTTCTTTTCCACAAATAGCTTGGCACTGGAACATCGTAGAGAGTTGTTCAATAGCTCATTTTAAAGAAAATTGGGTTAAAAATCTTTTTAACTAAAATAAATTATTCTAAAAGAGAATAAATTTTTTCACTAAGAACTGCATTTTTGATGTGTTTTCATACTGCAGTCTTTTCAAAGATATTTGATTTTTTTACATAAATCATAATCGTAGACCAGCGGTAAGATTTTAACCCACGCCTCCGAAGACTGGTGGCTAACACTTCGCATTGGACCACTCGGCCACGCTGCCTCTCATAACTATATATGTAAATCCGGTTTGCAACAGTAACTAGCAACCTAGTAGGAGATGATCAGTCCAATGCTAAGAAATATAAAAGCCCAGAAGTCCTAAAAATAGATTAAGATCTAAACAAAAGTACATCATTAGAACCACCTTGTCTGAAACCCTACTAGATAAATAATTAATGTCGTCATAGTTTTATTAGAGCTATGACGTGAATAGAAAAACACGATATTAGGTTCCTATTTCTGAAGAAGTCATGAAATAATTCTCCACAAACGGCATATTTTTTTCTTTCTCTTTTTTCTTTCTTTTCCACAGATAGCTTGGCACTGGAACATCGTAGAGAGTTGTTCAACAGCTTATTTTAAAGGAAATTAATTGGGTTACAAATCTAAATTTTTTCTAAAAGAGAATAAATTTTTTCACCAAAAACTACATTTTTGATTTCTTTTCATGCTGCAGTCGTTTCAAAGATATTTGATTTTTGTACATAAATCATAATTGTATACCTATATACCAGCGGTAAGATTTGAACCCACGCCTCGGAAGAGACTGGTGGCTAACACCAGTGCCTTGGACCACTCGGCCAGGCTGCCTCTCATAAATATATATGTGAATTTGGGTTGCAGCAGTAGCTAGTTCTATGGAAACAAAAGAAAAAAAAATATCCCGTTTGTGGAGAATAACGTGGTTAAAGTCAATTTTCTTGATTTTCAAGCCAATATATTTTCTTTGTTATTCAAGTCAAGGGGCGGTAAATTTCCTTTATACGGGTTTCGGATAAGGCGGTTCTAATGGTGTACTTTTGTTTTGATCTGACTCCTTTTAAGGAGCTATGGGTTTTTATATTTCTTAACATTGGACTAGATCGTCTCTTACTAGGTTGCTAGCTACCGCTGTAACCTGGACCTGGATACTAACTACATCCAGCGACTATGACGTCATTGATCAATATTGTATCTAAAAAATTAAGATTTTCTTAAGAAATAATTAATTTAAAAAAAATAAGTACAAATAGCACTAGATCTAGAGATTTCCTTTAAAATGAGTTATTGAACAACTCTCTACGATCTTCCAGTGCCAAGCTATTTCTGGAAACAAGAGAAAAAAATATCCCGTTTGTGGAGAATAACGTGGTTAAAGTCAATTTTCTTGATTTTCAAGCCAATATATTGTCTTTGTTATTCAAGTCAAAGGGCGGGAAATTTCTTTTATACGGGTTTCGGATAATGCGGTTCTAATGGTGTACTTTTTGTTTTGATCTGACTCCTTTTAAGGAGCTATGGGTTTTCATATTTCTTAACATTGGACGTGATCCAACATACACTTACCTTTCGACAAGATAATATTTCAAAAGCATAACTTTATGTTTCTTTTTTAAGGTTTTTTAATTGTTGGAATCCCTTGTTAAAATATATGCAAATAGTTTTGCAATCATCAGTTTTTTACCAGTTTAGTACCATTATAAGAAGCATGTAGACATAGTTATGTAAAATGCAGTAATTTTTATGGGGTTTTAACAAAAAACCTGATTTGCCAACTGAAACTAGATAATTCCTGGAAATTTTAAATAAAATAATTTTGTTTAACTGCAAACTGCAAAAATATTTATGGTGTCTGAGCAATAGTTTGAACTTCTTAATTCAAACCAAAAAAACACCTGAAAAATTTTAAATTAATTTGGTTTTCATTTTGCCTGAATTGACTCGTTACGTCATTTTAACCCCTAAGAATTTAGACCCCAATTAACCCGTTATGGATTTTGATCTCCAGAAAACAAGATTATGGCTAGAATATATTATCTAGAGAGGATGCCCAAAATTGGACACCATTAGTGCAGCAATTGTTCAAATGTACGTTAACTCTCACAATTCTATACTCTAAACTTGGAAATCTGGTCATAACTGATGGTCTAGGCTCATTTATCGTGGATGCAGTAAAATCAAATTGTATTCTTATCTATAAGTTAGTTTTGTATCAAAAATCAATTTTAAAAGAGATTGAAGATTCTGTAAAAACAGCTAACAGAAAACAAAGACAATATAACCATGAACCAAATTACCGATATTCTAAAATTATTGATAATGACGCTGAAAGGGTTGAATGTACAACGGTAGATCAAAAAAAGGAAAAATATATAATACAAAATGAAAAAACAATAAAACAGGATAAAGACAAAAATCTAAGTAAAAAGAAAGAAGACACGGGAGTTCAAAATAATCCTATAAGAGATGTTAAGGATACAACAAAAATAGAACTTAAAAAAGAACTTCAAAATTATTTTGACACGAAAGTTCAAAATAATCATATAGAAGATGCTAAGAATACAACAAAAAATGGAGCAAACAAGACAAAACATGACAACGGAAAGGGTATAGAAAATGACCACGTAAAAGATGCAACAAGTGAAGTAAAATTGAAAAGAACTAAAAGAAAAGAGACACCTGGTTCAAAACACAAAATAGAACAAAGTTCAAAAAGTTTTCTTGGACCATTACTATCTTATTTTACCACAAGCGAAAAGTCTAAGAAGACAGAAACAAAAAAGAAAATTAAAATAAAAAAAATACAAGAATCTAAGTAAAAAGAAAAAAGACATGGAAGTTCAAAATAATCCTTTAAAAGATGTTAAGGATACAAGAAAGAAAGGAGCAAACAAGACAAAACGTGAAAATGGAAAGGGAAAAGAAAATGACCACGTAAAAGATGCAACAAATCAATTAAAATTGAAAGGAACAAAAAGAACGGAGACAACTGGTTCAAATCACAAAAGAGAAAGCAAAAGATCAAAAATCTTACCGCTGGTATACGATTATGATTTATGTACAAAAATCAAATATCTTTAAAAAGACTGCAGAATGAAAAGACATCAAAAATGCAGTTTTTGGTGGAAAAATTTATTCTCTTTTAGAAATAATTTATTTTAGTTACTAAAGATTTTTAACCCAATTAATTTCCTTTAAAATGAGCTATTGAACAACTCTCTACGATGTTCCAGTGCCAAGCCATCTGTGGAAAAGAAAGAACAAAAATTATGCCGTTTGTGGAGAATAACGTGGTTAAAGTCAATTTTCTTGATTTTCAAGCCATGGAATCAGAATTTTATTACCCAATATCTGAATACTTGCTGAAACTTCTGGCAATACTTCTATCCCTACCTTTTATACACTATCTCTGTCCTTGCTTTACTATCTTCTGTTTCAGAAATAGCCTCAGGAAAAAACCTACGGCTTTTTCTCCTTTTAAATAATAAGAGACAAACCTCAAACCATCAAGTAGCTAACTCAGTTCAATGTATACAATGGTTTGTTATTACAATGATCGTCTTTTAATGTAAAAATCTTACCGCTGGTATAAAATTATGTTTGAAAGACTGCAGTGTGAAAAGACATCGAAAATGCAGTTTTTGGTGGAAAATAGAAATAATTTATTTTAGTTACAAAAGGTTTTTAACCCAATTAATTTCCTTTAAAATGAGCTATTGAACAACTATCTACGATGTTCCAGTGCCAAGCTATCTCTGGATACAAAAAAAAGAAAAGAGAAAAAATATCCCGTTTGGGGAGAATAACGTGGTTAAAGTCAATTTTCTTGATTTTCAAGCCAATATATTTCCCTTGCTGTTCAAGCCAAGGGACAGAAAGTTTCCTATACAGGGGTTTCGGACAAGGCGGTTCTAATGGTGTACTTTTTGTTTTGATCTGACTCCTTTTTTAGGAACTATGGGTTTTTATATTTCTTAACATTGGACGTGATCTCTTACTAGGTTGCTAGCTACCGCTGCAACCCGGATTATATTAATTAGGGTTGCAATGGTATTATTAGTCAAGACGGTGCTGTTCCCTTGCTGTTCAAGCCAAGGATCAGAAAGTTTCCTATATAGGGGTTTCAGACAAGGCAGTTCTAATGGTGTGCTTTTTTTTTTGATTTGGCTTTTTTTTCAGGAGTTTTTATATTTCTTAACATTGGACGTGATCGTCTTTTACTAGGTTACTAGCTCCCGCTGCAACACGGATTTGATGTATCTATTTATATTATAAAATTCCGTTTTTTAGAGTTTCGGTTACTATTGAGACGAGTCACTCTTACAATACAGTTCGTTGCCACGAACTGTTTGATATTAGGTTGCTAGCTACCGCTGCAACACGGATAGGTTACTAATTAACGCTGTAACCCGGAAATTAGGTTGCTTGCTACCGCTGCAAACAGGATCTTGACAGACACCATCTATGATGAACTGTATCTATACTTTAAGTAATTCTTTTTCGACATGAACCGCATCGATCTTTATGAAATATGCAGTTTTTCATATGAAATTAATTGTATTTTAAAAATTATTTGTTTTAATTACAAAAGGTTTTTAACCCCATTAACCCCATTTAAAGGAACCCACTTTCCTTTAAAATGAGCCATTGAACAACTCTCTACGATGTTCCAGTGCCAAGCTATCTGTGGAGAAAAAAAAAGAAAAAAAAGATGACCTTTAGGCAGAATGCTGTAGTAGCTGCCACTTTTCTTGATTTTCAAGCAAATATATTTCCCTGGCAGTTCAAGCCAAGGGACAAAAAGTTTCATGTATAGGGGTTTTGGACAAGGTGGTTCTAGTGGTGTACTTGTTGTTTTGATCTGACTCTTTATTTTAGGAGTTCTGGGTTTTTATATTTTAACATTGGACGTGATTGTCTCTTACTATGTTGCAGCGATAGCTAGAAACCTAGTAAGAGACGTATAATAGGCACATAATCCCAATTTATTATTAATAATCACTATGTGCTTGAGTTTGTTGTTTACTATAATTTATGATGAACTATATCAGTCCTTTATGAAGAGTTTAAAATGTCAGAAAAAAGAAGGTATTCAAGTATTTGTCAAAATCAGACCACAAAATGACAACGAAAGAGCAAGAATTGTCCCAAAAGGGGACAATGAAGTAAGATTTTTGGATAACACCAATATGGGTACACTTTGCATTTGACAAGGTTTTTGGGCAGGAATCAAGGCAGGTTGATGTCTGCAAATCAGTTGTTTCTCCAATGATTGAAGAAATGCTCGCAGGGTGTAACTGTACTGTCTTTGCTTATGGTCAAATAGGCACTTGAAAAACCTTCACAATGGAAGGAGAAAGGAACAACCACGCCAACAATTTATCTTGGGAGAGCGATCCGCTTTGTGGTATAATTCCGTGTGCACTTTCACAACTATTTGATGAGCTTAGATATTTGAGATTTAACGAGCGAAGACAAAAGCTTAAATTCACAGTGAGAGTCTCATTTGTTGAGATATAACGAGGAGCTTTTTGATTTGCTATCAACACATTTCTGTTACCGTGCAGGATCAAACCATATAACTTTCAGTTCAGCAGCACCAGTTGACAAAATATAACATTTTGGGGAATAATGATGTTAATTAGTTGTAGATAAATAATAAACAAGTATGTTATTGCTCTTGTAATTAACCTCAGGAGATTTCATTGCCTCAGATATTTTCAGGTATTTTGCTTTAGCTTTTCGGATTTATTTAAAGCAAATGTAACCTCGTATGACGTCATGTATACGACAGACCTCTTTTTATTTTCTCTGTTGCATCAGTTACTATAAGATAGACTTTGATCCTTGCTGAAACTCCTCAAACTCCTTATTGTAACTTCTCCACATAGTTTCTATCTGGAAATCAACTAAGCTGAAAAAATCGTTATCTCAAAATTTTGATTGGGTGTGTTTTGGAAAACGTTTGGCGTAGAAGAGATATTAGTTGCCTTCCAAAATCTTTCGACTATCAAAAAGGGCACTAGCCATTCCAGTTTCCAATCGAATGAGCCCTTTTTGAGGTTTCTACGACAACTCCTTCGATACGAAATACCCTGGTATGGAAAAATAAATAATACACCGTGACAACATCGTTCTTTACTTGCTAGCTACGTCTGCAGCCGGGATAATATCTCTCCTAATGTTAAAAATTCTTTTTAAAACAAAATCACATGAAATTAATTAGCTAATTTGACAGGACATAGGTAACTAAGGGCAAGATTTCGTTCTTTACTATAATTACCAGGATGACGTCAGTTACAACTTAGGTTTCGTTTTTGCTATATCATTACAAACAGGAAAAAGCCTACGGCTTGTTTTTCTTTGAAATAGTAAGAGATGAACCTCAAGCAATCAAGTATGATCGTTTTTTACAGAAGTTTGTCACCGAATATTGAAGTTGGAGCCCAACTAAGTCCAATATATGCAATGGTATGTTATTCCAATGATCGTTTTTTAATGTAATGCGACTTTTCTTGATTTTCAAGCCAATGTATTTCCCTTGCTGTTCAAGCCAAGGGACAGAAAGTTTCCTATACAGGGGTTTCGGACAAGGCGGTTTTAAAGGTGTACTTTTTGTTTTGAGCTGACTCCATTTTTAGGAGCTATGGGTTTTTATATTTCTTAACATTAGACGTGATCGTCTATTACTAGGTCACTAGCTACCGCTGCAACCCGGTTATTCCGATGATCGTCTTTATAAAAAAGAAAACATTTAAACTTTTTTAAGAATGTATCTAGTTTCTTTTCATAAAGTGAAATTGTTACTAAGATATCCTAATATTTTTATAGTTTACACAGTTTTGCAGTTTTTTCTCATACCTGTTGCCTTATCATAATATAAATACTTTAATCTTAACTATAGTTAAGTTGCCTATGCAATTTAGTATAAGCAAGAGTTAGTTCATCATTATAATGACGTCGTTTATACCATAGACCTCTTTTTCTTTTCCCTGTTGCATCAGTTACTATGGGATAGACTTCGGTCCTTACTGTAAAAAATATTACTGGATTTTACATAATAATGGATAGTTATGTAAGAAAAACCTCAGTGACAAATACCATTTATGATGAACTATATCGGTCCTTTATGTAATATAAGTTTCAAAATGTTAAACCTACCTAAACACCATTTATAAGGAACTGTATCCTGGTTCTGTATATAAATCCTAATTACAGACAAGAAAAAGCTTCCAACTTTTTCTTTTTTCGAATAGTAAGAGACGAACCTCAAAGAATCAGGTAGCTAACTTAATCCCATATATGCAAGGGTTTGTTCTTCTAATGATAGTCTTTTAATATAAATCTTTAACATAAACTTCATTAATCATATATTTGATATATCTTATATGGTCTAGTGGTTAGGGTAGCTGGCTCTCACCTAGTTTTCCTGAGTTCAATTCCCGTTATGGGAAATTTTTACTTATGATGATTTCTTAAGGAAAATTTCTCATCTACATGATGATTCCTTATAATACTTCAGTTACTATGGACTAAAGTTCGTTCTTAAATGTATATATAGGACTTATGAATTCTGTGATCTGAGTTCAAATCTCGGTTGACGATTTTTATGAAATGTAGCTTACTTAAACTACAATTTAGGTTTCTGCAGTAAATCTTTCTTTTCAAAATTAAATTAGTTACTATGGCCTAGAGTTAGTTCTCTACCATATCGTAAAAATTTATTTTTTTTATAATAATTGTTTTTTATAATTAAAAAGTTTTCTACACACAGAAATTTCCTTTAAAATGAGCCATTACACAGCTATTATTATTACCTAGATCTGTTTGATTTAATACTTCAGTTACTGTGGGTTTCAGTTCGTTCCTTATTGTAAAATTTCTGTTCAAATAAGGACTCTCGAAAAAATCTAGGACCTCTGGGTGGATACGATCACCCCTGAGGAAAAAGAGCAAATAAACACACATCAGTGATATTTCTTCTGGCAAAAAATACAAAATTCCACATTTTTGCAGATGGGAGCTTGAAACCTAGTAACTTTTGATGGATATGAGTAAATTTGATTAAACATACATTTTTAAAATCAGCATAAAAATCCAATTCTTTTGACGTATCTATTGTATTAAAATTTCGTTTTTTTACTATGGGCGAGAGATCGTCCTTTAAAAGGAAAACCAAACTAATTTTAAAATTCTCAGATTTTTTCCTGGTTTGAATTTAAAATGGAAATTATTGGTCAGACACCATAAATAATTTTGCGCTTTGCAGTTAAATAAATTATTTAGGAATTATTCTAGTTTCTCTTGACAAATAAGATTTTTTGTCTAGGAATCGAGCAGCTAATAAAGTCCTATATATGCAATGGTATGTTCTTCGAATGATCGTCTTTTAATGTATACTATCTGCAAAAATGTGAAATTGGTTATTTTTTGCCAGAAGAAAGATCACTGATGCGTGTTTATTTGCCTTTTTTTACCAGGGTAATTAACTAGAACAATCCTTTATATAATACTTTAACATAAACTTCATCTTTAGTGCTATGATACCGATAAAATTTACATAGTCCCTATTTATGATTAATGATTATTATGGGCTTGAGTTCGTTCTTTACTCGAACATTATACAGCTCTCTATGATTTTCCAGTGCCCAGCCAGCTGAGAAGAAAAAAAGCGAAAAAAAAGATGCCGTTTGTGGAGAATATCATGGTTGAAGTCAATTTTCTTGATTTTCAAGCCAATATATCTTCTTTGTTATTCAAGCCAAAAGACGGTAAGTTCGCTATATAGAAGTTTTGGACAAGGCGGTTCTAATAGTGTACTTCTTGTTTTGATCTGAATCTTTTTTCAGGAGTTATGGGCTACTTTGCTTTTTACTATGGGGCGTGATCGTCTCTTACTAGGCTGCTAGCTACCGCTGCCACCCGGATCTAGTAAATTTATCACATACTATAGGCAACAATTCTAATAACATTGGGAATTATGTTCATTACTATATCATTAACTATAATTAAGTTGAGTATCTAATATAGTAAAGGCAAGAGTTCATTCTTTATTATAAAACTTTTAGTTACTATGTGCCGTGGTTTGTTCTTTACTAGGTTTCAGCTATATCCGATGAAATTTATGCTATAAGAGATCATAAAACAAAAAATTAGCTTTTTATACATATAGTACTCTTTCTTCAACTTGCGTATAGCATGCTTTGATCTAACCATTATTCTAATCAAGAATGAAAGAATTTTCAGTTTTGACTTTCCTTATATACTAATTATGTCGTCACTCTATTCACGTCATAGCTCTAATATAAAACTATGATGACGT
>JAQQPU010018772.1:0-17165 GCA_029168905.1 Artemia sp. Kazakhstan ARC1039
AGAATTGTTTTCTTAACATGTTCCTTCTCTATAGGTAATTAACTAGGAATAAACCCAAATCCTTTTTCTAACCTTACCTAAATACATAGCCCATATTATATATTTCCCATTCATTTATTGATTCTTAATTTGCCATTCTTTATGCTCATTCTGAATATAATAATTGCTTTCATTGCAAAATCAATTTTAAGCATTTTTAGACCATTGAAAATCATCATTTCTTTCCATGTTTTATTGTACAAAAAGTTTAAAACATTGGTTTCAAACTTACTATTTCATTATAAAATCCATTTGTTAAAGTTATAGAATCTGTAAGCATTGATTTGCCACAATTAAGTTATATAAAAACTTCAAAACAATTTCTCTATTTTTCCATCCACCATGTTTCTTCTGTCAGCCTTGAAATTTTTCAACATATTGGTAAAACAGCAGGTTTTAAGTAGCTTAACAAAATCAGAAGAAAGAAAACATGGCAGATCTGTTTTGAATTTTTTTTTTTTATTATTCAACTTAATCTTGGCAAATCAGTATTTGTGAATTATACAACTTTTACAAAATGAATTTATAATGAAAGAGTCAATTTGAAACAAATGTTATAACCCATTTTTATATCCAAAGAACATACAATGAAATTATTATTTTTAAGGGCCCTAAAAGGGGTTAAAATTGAATTTGCAAGAAAAGCAATTATTATATTCAGAAAGAACATAAAAATGGCATTTAGTGACATGTTCACTTTATTTGTAGGTCAATAATTTGAATTGCTCAATATTTACCAAGGTATTATCTTAGAGGGTCTGTAAATACCTTGAAAATGCACTTACAACAGAAACAAATGTTGTATTTTGATTGAAGATGAAATTCTGATTCTAGAAGTAAGTTTGTTTCTTGGCTATCTGAATATTCTGTTAATATAAAAGTTTACTTTTGGTAAAATTCTACTTTAGCTACTTTTGGCTATCCTGGAAAGGGGTTAGATTAGGGAAATGAAACTTTCAGGGATGGGTCTACAGGCTAAATTATGTCCTGGAAAGGTATTTTGAAGTATCTACTTCTACTCATTCTTCCTCTAGATGGTCCTGACCTTTAAAAGTCTATGTTATAAAAGTGAAACCTTGCAAAATAGATCTTCTGCTTAAATGAAGTGCAGCAAAATTGTGTTCAGCTTCAAAACTTTGCTCAATACCAATTTATAAGGGACTCCACCTTTTGTCTATTGGAAAAAATTACTTTATAAGCTTATATAGAATGGTACTATCCAATCTCCTTATAACTAAAAACATTTTAGTCATCTAGTTGAAAAATTTGGCCCATCTGTATAGGAGAAATATATATTTGACAACTAGTTGACAATAAATGTTGCCCCAGCAAAACTTTCATTTTCCAACTAGGGGACTAATAACTTCTCCCCAGCAGAACTTAATTTTGCCAACCAGCTGGAAACAAACATTACCCCAGAAAACAATTTGTTTTCAAACAAATAACTTCTCCCCTCCCAGGAAGTTCCCATTTCCTTTCAATCTTTCTTTATGACATCCTCTCACCCCAGACAAGGACAACTTGCTTTCCTTTTAGCCCTAGACAGTTGGCCAAAAAAGAAAACCTTTGGGACTTTTGTCATCCTTCATCTGCAGAATGTGCCCTATTCATCTTAACCTTTCTTTCATTATAGCCCTAGAAAGCAGGATTGAACCACATTTTTTGTACAGGCTACAGTTTGAAATATGGTCAGTCATCTGGGTATCCAGAACAATCTGTAGGCAATTTCTATGGAAAACATCTAGCAAATTTTCATCCACTTTTTGAAATTTTCTTTTAGTTTTGTATATACTGATGGGATCATCAGTGAGGGAGGGTTGCTTTGTTTTCTGGATCACAACTAATAAATTGAAAAAGAGCATTAAATAAGAATTTTTTTTATTTTATTAGCCTCCAATGTTTTTGAGAAGTGCTACTAAACTGAAATTTTACCCATATTTGGAAATTTGACCAATTTCCCCTTCTATTCTTAGAGACGTCTGCACTCACAGTTTCAAGCCTATAATAAATAGGCCAGGGTGAAAGCCTATTGAAAAAATAAAGTTTTGTTGGGGAGAAGTTACTAGTCAACTAGTTTGAAAATGATTTGTTTTCTGGGGCAATGTTTGTTTCCAGCTAGTTGGTAAATTTAAGTGTTGCTGGGGAGAAGTTATTAGTCAACTAGTTGGAAAATAAATTGTTTTCTGGGGCAATGTTTCTTTCCAGCTAGTCGGCAAAATTAAGTGTTGCTGGGGAGAAGTTACTAGTCAACTGGATGGAAAATAACAATTTTGCTGGGGAAATGTTTCTTGTCAACTAGTTGGCAAATACAGATTTCTCCTATAGGGATGGGCAAAGGTTTCCAACTTGATGGTAAAAATATTTTTAATTATAAGGAGATTGGATAGTACCATTTTATATAAACTTATAAACTAATTTTTTCTAGGCTAATAGTCAAAGAGTGGATATCCAATTTATAAGGTTTTAAAGATAGGCTATGCAAATACATTTCCTAGATTTTGAAAAAAACATTCATTTGGCTTAAAATTCTACTCAAATTACAGGAATTTTATTTTCAGAACTAAAGCCAGAGAAAAAGGAACTCTTAACTGAAAATTAAGGTAAAATGTTATTTTGTAAAATTTCAATAGGTAGACCTGTCATGTAGGCAACTTTCAGGACCCTCTAGAGGGAGAAGGAGTGGAAGTAGGTTTCACAATACCTTCCTGGGACATACTTTAGCCTGTAGACCCATCCCTGAAAGTTTCATTTTTGTAACCTAACCCCTTTTTAAGATAGCCAAAAGTAGCTAAAGTAGAATTTTATCTTACTTTCTCACCTTTACAATGTCCTTGGCCTTGGAAATAGAATAGGAAATGAATAGAGATAGACAGGGTTTTAAAACACCTTCCAAGCATTAATTTAGCCTAGGCTAGGCCTAAGGATTCATTCCTGAAAAGTTATATCTGTTAACACAAATACAAACTAAAATAACAAAAATTGTCTAATCTAGGTCTATAGGCTAATTTTACCAAAAAATAACTCTAGCTTACTTGCAGCTAGAAAATGGTCTATGCCTACCCAAAAGTAATGATTTGTAAAGTTGAAAAACTAACATTAAGGATTTATTAAGGCTATAATAGTTCTGATAAATTCTGATCTTACTGAGTACATAAGTTATTTGTCTTTGATGATGAAGAACTAGCTGAAAAGCTGTTCATTGCTTGAATTGAAGGGGTTTGAGAGGTGCTGAAAGGATTTCTGAGTAGTTCTTCCTCATCATTTTCCATCTCTTTCTCTAGGTCATCAATAGAAGTTTGAAAGTCTTCATCCTGGAATCCATAATCAACTGAAGCATTGATCTCATTTTCAAAATCTGACAACATCTTTTATAAAGCATGGAAAAAGGAATTTAAATTTAAATTAAGCCGTTGTCATTAGCGTTGTCCATTATAATCAAACAGACTGAGTTGGTTTTCTGACCAAAATTTTACTACAAGTGAGAAAGGATATTAAAGCTTTGTTTTCACTCGGTTGCCGGTATATAAACCCTAGGCATTGATCCAATAAGTGTAAGGTTGACATTTTTTTGGAGGGAGGGGGGGAGGGGGATCGCAAAACCAGGAACTCTAGTATTGTACACATCAGAAACATAACTATAGACAAGAGGAATTTACATTCCTTGTGTCGGAAATTATATATATCCGATTTGATGCCACTTTTAAGCTTTCCAGTGTAGAGTCAAGTACTCTTACTTTTCTAAATATTCTTCTTCTTTATATTTTAGCGTAAAGACGCTAAAATATCATCCCTCAAATCAAATTTTGAGCTTTTTAGCTTGCTGCTACTGCTGGGCTCGAACTCTCAGTCCCGTTTTACCAAACTGAGATCAAACCCATTACGCCACTACAGGGCGCCGTCAAAACATTGTTCAAAATTCGATGTTTTCCATCTGTCTAATTCCAGCTTTAAATCTCCAATGCTTCCAATTCCCTTGTTGCTTAAATCACGCTTATTGCATATTTGAGTAAGATTCTGGTTTAATTAAGTAGTCACACGCTTATGATTCTACTAAAAAATGGGGGATGTGGACACAAGGGACCACCGTTACAAGAGTCAAGTAGCTGTCCTCTGTAAATAACTAGAATCTGTACTTCTCAAGCCTTTTTAGAAAATTTTAAAATCAAACACACTATGCCACTACAGGACGCTGTCAAAACATTGTTCAAAATTCGATGTTTTTCATCTGTCTAATTCCAGCTTTAAATCTCCAATGATTCCAATTCCCTTGTTGCTCAACTCATGCTAATTGCATATTTGAGTAATATTCTGGTTTAATTAAGGATTCACAGGCTTATAATTCTATTAAAAATCGGAGATGTGGACACAAGGAACCACCGTTGCAAGAGCCAAGATAGCTGTTCTCTGTAAATAACTAGAATCTGTAATTTTCAAGCTTTGGAGAAAATTGTAAAATCAAACCCACTATGCCACTACAGGAAGCTGTCGAATCATTGTTCAAAATTCGATGTTTTTCATATGTCTAATTCCAGCTTTAATTCTACAATGCTTCCAATTCCTTTGTTGCTCAATTCATGCTTATTGCATATTTGAGTAAGATTCTGGTTTAATTAAAGATTCATACGCTTATAATTCTACTAAAAAATTGGAGATGTAGGGGACAAGGGAGTACCGTTGCAAGGGTCAAGATAGCTGTCCTCTGTAAATAACTAGAATATGCACTTTTCAAGCTGTAGAGGAAATTGTAAAATCAAACCCATTATACCACTACAGGACGCCGTCAAAACATTGTTCAAAATTCGTTTTCTTTGAGATCGGTCCGGTATTTTTTTTTTCTTCGGATTTTCGGTTGCGATTAAGTTTCTCTATCGGGTTTCCCCTTCAGATCTCGGGAGTGGGGTGCAAACCCACTGTGCAACCCTCCTCCTTTACACAGGCTTATGGGCGCCCATAAGGAGGGGCAAGGGGCACCAGCCCCCCCCCCCTAGCCGAATGACGGTGTTATATATTTGTATTAATTTAAAAAACTTTTTCCACCGAATAAGTTTTTGAAAGAAAAGTAAAGAACTCTATTAAGTCAAAAATGGGCAGAAATAAAGTCAAATAATGTTCCAAGCGCAAAACTACCACAAATCACTATCAACAATCAAATGAAACTCAAAACGATCAGAAATCTAAGGAGTAAAAAATTGGTCAACGCATCCTCTGCCCTTTCTAAAACTCCACTGTTTTTCTCTTAAAACTATGTCTACAGCATCTTTAAGTATAAGAATCATCATCATACTAAGTAATTTGCTTTCGAAAGAAACCCGGCTGATGCCTGTAATTACCAAACTCAGTCTTACCACCTTTCTTATGGAGCGGTTTAATTGGCGTTTTCCTAAAATCACTAGGTACTTCATGCCTACAAATATTATGCTACTACGAGGAAGCAGCCTATACTAGATTACTTAGCTAGGAAGAGGTTTTTCATATCAGCCCCCAAAAGTCCACCAATCCAAACCTAACCCAGAACTGGTTAGGATTCTGATGATCCATTCATCAGAATCCAGCGTAAATGCTGTGTCGTTTACTAGGCTATAACTTTCCCGAGGGGTGCCACTCCTCAGGGCCATCCTGCAGCGCTGTTAGCAGTCAGGGTTTTGGTTAGAAAAACTCGTAAAAGTCCACCCTGATGCATGGGCATAGGGAAGGGGGGAAGCTGCCCCCCCCCTTAGACATTCAAATTTACATTAGATATGGCTGAAAAAGCAGATGGTTGGAAGAGCAGTTGATAAAAGGCCCTCCATCACACTATCGACTGCCTCCCCCCTAGACAATATGCTGCCTACACCCATACCCTGATGCAACCATGAAGCCAAGCAAGCACAATTTCCCTGTCGGGTATAGTGAAGAAGAAATGAGCTAATGACGAAGTGGAGACCACAAACCATCACACAGCACCGGAGCAGCTACATCATTTTATACCAAGCCTATCCTCGTCAGGGCTTAGAAAAAAAGAATTTCATACTCCTTCATTATTCATCCCGGTCTCATATAATTCTCAAATGAATACACAGTGTCATGTAAATATTAGGTGGATAGTATACAATCAATCTAAATTATGGAAATTCAATGCTAAGGATAGTAATCTATCTTTTACCATCCTACTCAGCTCCCAGCTTTCATAAATTGCTAAGATTGGGCAAAAAGAGCCCCATAAGGTACCCCAAAAAATGCTGATGTGTCTACTGAGAGCTTATATTCATATCTATTCACAATTCCCCTCATTCATAATTTTTCCTTTTTTTAATTCTTTTTTTTTCAACTCCATGATATAATTAAAAATAGCTGGTCGCAGGGTAGCTTTTACCATCCTACTCAGCTCCCAGCTTTCACAACTTGCTAAGATTTGGCAAGAAGAGCACCAATGGAAATAATAGCAAGACAAAATCTTGGCGAGGAATGTAATCCTATAGATTGCCGTAGAAATTTCGCGATCTTATCAGCATTCGAATATTTTATGACCGTAGAAATTCCCATAAAAAAACTATGTGTTCGCATTCCCACAAGACAAAATATCGTGACGTAATGTGTCAGTACGCTTTATGTTGCAATGAAGCATTGAAGGACACCCCATATGTCCCTATGTGATGTCACTCGACCCCCACCCCATATCCCTTGTCATACAAAGTTACCAAACGAGTACTAACGCCCTCGCTTTTTGTAGTAGAATCTTAAAGTTTTTCTTTTTTTTATACTTCTTATTCAAATTAAAAGACCCTTGTATTTGACCAGTCTTTCATAAAGAACTTAACAAAAAGTCAATTTTTTATGGAAAGAGCGAGCCCCCCTCATACACGGAAAAATTTTTGCTCGTTTTAAATTTTAATCTTGCTCTTCATTTTCAGTTGAAAAACTTGTCTTTTATTTAATTTACGTCTAAAAGCACAATTATTCTCCAAATGAAAGAGAATTTGGGGATTTATGATTGTGAGAAGTTGCACTACTTACCGAGGTTAAACCTTGGCTTGTTTTTGCTTATTTTTATTACCTTTTTCTAACACTCAGACCTATGGGTGATCAATTCTCTGAGAAAGGGTGTGTCTTGTCAATTTGATCCTCATGACGCAAAACTGGAATATGAATGTTCAAATGTTCTTCGTTATTATCTTGCTACTGGGCTGCTGGTATCAAATTGAAACTTGGCATACGATAATTGTGACGTCAGAAAATTAGCTTCATACCATATCAGGGATCACTTCTGAACACTTTAGTTATTTCCTCCAACTCCAAATAAAAAAAAAATTGCATGATAAAAATTTGAAAAAAACTATTATAATCAAGTTAAAAAAAAACTGTGGAACTTCAGGTAAAATAATTCAAGTAATGTTTAGGGATGATTGAATATTGAATTGAAAAATTTAAGTACAAAGTTCCATCTATTATTCTATTAAAAAATGGACACCGATTAGCTTTATAACCAAATTAGTCTTCATTTCTAAACACTTGAGTTATTTTCTCCAAACTTTAAAAATATTGCATGATAAAAATTTGAATAAACTATATTATATTACTATATTATAAAACTAACCAAATCATCACTGAAATAAACACAAATAGAGAACAGTAAAAAAAGAGATAATAATAATAATGACTGAATAATAAATTATGAAAAAAATAAAAAATAAATAAATAAATAATAAACAAATTAATATAATAAAACGAATATATTAATAACGGAACAAAAAACAAAATTACTTAATTTGTCCTCTCTTGTCTTCCAGCCCCACACTCACCAACCGCCCGCAAGGAGATGCTTCTTTAACCGGTTTTAAAATTGCGGGACACTTTCCGCTTCCCGAATTGAGTCTGGAAAAGTATTCCAGACCACCGGACCGGAAGTGCCCTGCTACATGGCTAGAACGAACCTTACTTCTTGTCTCACTTACCAGGTCTCCAGCATTTCTCGTAGCATATCCATGATAAAATGAGTTAAAACGAAAAAAAAATTTAGTAAAAACATCAGGCGCCAAACCATTCAAACTCTGAAACACAAAAATACCAACATGAAAATCTCTAATCTGACCTACATTCAAAATCCTAAGTTTCCTAAAAATCAACTCTGTACTTAAAACTCCTGTATCATACTTACCAATTAATCTCACTGCTTTATTTTGCTGAATCTGCACTTGTTTAAAATTGCACGTAAAATTACTAGCCCTAATCGCATATCCATAATTTATATACGGCGCAATCAGAGAATGGTATAAAAGAACTAAAATATGAGAAGGTAAAAAATGTTGAAAACGTCTTAAAATCCCAAGGCCACGGGCTACCTTACACCCAATCACATCACCGTGTCTTCTCCAGCTGAGGATCTGATCGAGAATGAATCCTAGGTAAGGCACTTTTAAAAGTAAAGTTAGACTAACTTAATGTAATTGAAACTTGGCAGACCATAATAGTGACGTTAAATAATTAGCTTTTTACCCAAATCAGTCTTCACTTCTAAACACTTTAGTTACTTTGTGAAAATTTAAGAAATTGCATAATAAAATTTAGACAAACTTTTGCAACCAAGTCAAAAAAAAAAAAAAAAAAAAAAAAAAAAAAAAAAAAAAAAAAAAAAAACTGTAGAACTTCAGTTTACATAATTCCAGTAATGTTTATGGATGATAGGAGATTTAATTCAAGAATTTAACCACAAATTTCTGTCTATCCTTCTATTAAAATGGACACTGAATCACCTTATCAAACAGTTCGTGGTAACGAACTGTAAGTAAGGAGCGATCCGGCTCAATGGTAACCGAAACTGTAGAAAACGGAATTTTGATACCAATAGATACATCAAAAGAATCAGATTTTAATGCTGATTTCAAATATATAAGTTTCATCAAGTTTAGTCCTACCTATCAAAAGTTACGCGCCTGAGAATTTTTTTTCTGATTTTCGAAAAAAGGGGGAAAGACCCCCTAAAGGTTATAAACCCTGAGAAAATTTGGCTGATTTTCAAAAAAAAGGGAAAAGACCCCCTAAAAGTTATAGAACCCTAATGAAATCACACCATCACATTCAGCGTATCAGAGAACCCTACTGCGGAGGTTTCAAGCTCCTATCTACAAAAATGTGGAATTTTGCATTTTTTGCCAGAAGAAAGATCCCGGATGCGTGTTTATTTGTTTATTTGTTTGTTTGTTTGGTTGGTTTTTTTTCCTAGGGGTGATCGTATCGACCGAGTGGTCCTAGAATATCGTGGTACGGCTCATTCGAACTAAGGGCACTAGAAAAGTTCTAGTGCCCTTTTTCAGTGACCAAAACAAATGGAGGGCAACTAAGCCCCCTCCCACGCTCATTTTTTTCCCAGAGTCACCCGATCAAAATTTTGAGAAAGCCATTTTGTTCAGCATGGTCGAAAAAATGATAACTATGTCTTTTAGGATGACTTAATCCCCCAAAGTCCCCGGGGGGAGGGCTGAAAGTTATGAACTTTACCCAATGTTAACATATAGTATTGGTTATTGGGAAGTATACAGACGTTTTCAGAGGGGATTTTTTCTGGTAGTGGGGGGGGGGGGGTGGGTCGGGGGTTATGTGGGAGGATCTTACCATGAAGGAAGTTTTCATGGGAGAAGGGATATTGCTATGAAGGGGGCGCCGGATTTCCCAGCATTCTTTAAAAAAAGATCAGAAATTATATATATACAAAAAAACAAGCTTTTTAACTGAAAGTAAGGAGCAACATCAAAACTTAAAACGACAGAAAAAAATTACGTATATGATTGGGTTCATCCCCTAGTCAATACCTCGCTCTTTAAGCCAAAGATTATTTAGTACTTTCATAAGAGCTATTTATTCTAATTAACGGAATTTGTGATTAAGGGGTCATTTTTAAAGAATTGGAACAAAATTCGAACTTTAGCTTAAAGAGCAAGGTATTGACTAGGGGGCGAACCCTCTAATATACGTATTAAAAATATAAGAATATAGAGGTTCGTTACGTAAGTTAATTCGTAAGTTACGTATATTTATTACTAATAAAAACGTTCGTAAATAAAATTAAACAGGTTTCGAGAAATCCATTTAACCAAATAAAAGTAAAATTAATATTCAATTTCTTTTTAATTATTCATGTACGGTGAGCCAAAATCAAAACCTGCATTAATTAAAAAACGTTCAAAAATTAAATGAAAAAAAAACAAGTCTTTTTTAACTGAAAGTAAGGAACGACGTTAAAACTTAAAACGAACAGAAATTATTCTGTATATAAAAAGGGCTGTCCCTCCTCAACGCCTCGCTCTTTACTCTAAAGTTTGACTTTCTCACAACTCTATTTTTTTTAAACAATGAAAAACTTTAGCGTAAAGAGCGAGGCGTTGAGGAGGGGACAGCCCCTTTCATATACGGAATAATTTCTGTTCGTTTTAAGTTTTAACGTCGTTCCTTACTTTCAGTTAAAAAACGTGTTTTTTTTCATTTAATTTAAAATTAAAGTTAGTCCTACTTGGATATGCTGATGTAGGAAAAACCGCTTTAATTTGTAAATTTGCGAATGAAGCTGAATATTTATAGAACAGTTGGGATAGATTTCTTTTCGAAGCTTGTAATTCTAGAATGTCAAGCCGCCAGATTAAAAATTTGGGACACAGCTGGACAAGAGAAATATAGATCTCTTATTCCGTCCTATGTCAGAAACTCCAACATTGCCCTTTTGATCTACGATGTTACTGATGCAGAATCTTTTTCTAGTACATCTTACTGATTAAATTCGGTTAGAGAAGAAAAGGTAAAGGACATGCAAATAATGCTAGTTGGAAATAAGATAGACTTATCAGAAAAACGTCAAGTGTCTACAGAAGAAGGGAAACAGAAAACCACTAGATGCAAACGTAATGTTCCTCGAAACATCAGCAAAAGATGGTACAAATGTTATGCGTATTTTCAGAACAGTAGCAGAGGCCGCTGTTTCCTTGTAGAAAGAGGTCATAAGGCCATGTGAAGTGAATACTCAATTATCAACTTCAGATCCTGAACCTAAAGCAAAAACTGGTGTAAGTTGTTGTTTCATACCAGGACTGTCCAGTCACTAAAACCAGGTTTTGATACCGGTTTCATTATTTTTCGCTGTCGTACCTGTATTGACCATGCTGTAAAATATTTTAAATTAATGGTTACAGCTATGGTTGCAACACAGAAAACAGCAAACGTTCACTAAAAAAAAGCGTTGAAGTTAAGCCCATTGGTCAAGTCGATCAAGATAGGAAAATCATGAAAATTGTTAGTCCTCACTAGAATAAAAGATAATTATTATCACAGCGTTTACTTACTGCAGAGTAACATGTGTCCAGTGTAACACATTTTCAGTTCTTATTTCATAGAATAATATAACTGAAAAATCAACACAAAAAATTTGATTTAGTGAAGAAAACAAGTTGGCCATCCGTTTTTATATATGGCCTGATCAAATGGCACGGATGACCGTAGAAAGTCAGTGAAGGATTCATTCGATACCAAATTAAAAGTGTATAAAATTAAGTATGAAGAAAGATGCGGGGTCTCTCCCAATGGTCAATTAAAGGGCATAAAAATATCTGAAAGTTATAGGTTAGAGAGAAAAGTATTATTTAGAATGACTTGAGGTCGTAAATATAAAACATCTTTAGGACTGGGGTAAAAATACTTTCATTATTGTCTTGAAAGTTAACTACAAAATCCCTCAGGCTGAAATAGGATTTCTGAACAAGTTCCAACTTAAAAATATATGAGCTTAGGTCAGAAGGACTATTGGAAGAAAAGGATATTTTATTGAATTGAGATAGGGCTTCAGAAAGGTCGATGCTCAAAACGCCAAGCATTGGTCACAAGAACAAATAGTAGATAAAAGTTTTGGTTTTGTGACAGTTAAACCTGAAACGGTTTAACTGTCAAGTCTAGGACAGCTGAAGGACTTCAAATACCTGGGTAGCTGGATTGATTGTGATGGTGAAATAATGACTGAGATTAAACGCAGAATTGGTCATTCAACTGGAGCTTTCAATACACTTAAGCCCATTTGGAGAAGTAACAAATATTCTTTGGGACTGAAGCTACGTCTCTTCAGTAGCAATGTGCTCTCCATACTCCTCTACGCTAGTGAGTGCTGGAAAATGAATCAGCAGCTCGAAAAGAGAATTCTTGCATTTGAAAATATGTGCGTGAGGAGAATTTTAAACATAAGTTGGCAACAGAGAATCAGAAACTTTGAAATCCGGAATAAAACGGGACAGCCTCTCATTACTGCTGTTCTGAGGAAGAAGAGGTGGTCATATTTAGGCCATGTACTCCGCATGAAAAAAGGCTACCTTCCTCGGACAGTGTACGACTGGAAACCAGGCGGCAGAAGTAGACGAGGTCGTCCAAAGAACACTTTGCGGCAAACTTTTGATCGAGATCTGAGGACGGCTGAGACCTCGTTAATACCTGAATGGGATGATGTCACTGCTGCAGCATTGCTTCGGGACGAGTGGAGAGGCTTCATCGACGCCCTATGCGCCACCAATGGCTCAGGAGGAACTAAGTTCTAAGTAAGTAAACCTGAAACGAACACTGTTTTTACGAAAATGCTTGTCAAAGATGGGCCTTCAAAATTGATGGTAAAAGGATCATAATTTAAGATTTCTTTGAAAGCTGTATGTGTTTGCGCTAAATACTTCAAATGTAATAGAAAATGCTGTAAAAAAAAAGTACTTCGCGTGAAAATAGGGCTCAAAACGTGAGTAAAAAACTCTTCTGAATGGGACGAACTTCCTAAATTGAAACCCCATTCAAGTAATTTCCTTCCAGGTCAGTCATTTTGAGGGGTGTGAGTAGGTGAAATATATCGAAAATTATCTTTGTAATAAACCCAGTGTAATTATTGACCATGATAATATTGAGAAATGTGACATTTAAAAACTAAGAATAATGGGAAATAATAATCATTAGCTGTTAAATTTGAAAAATATTTAGTCATTACTTGTAGAAATGTAATGTAGGAACAAGAATCCTGCATTATTCCTGCAGGAATAAATATGACATTTAAAAACTAAGAATAATGGGAAATAATAATGATTAGCTGTTGAATTTGAAGATTATTTAGTCATTACTTGTAGAAATGTAATACAGGAATGAGAATCCATGCAGTATGGGACCTAGAGCTCGAATCCTAATGAAGTGAATGGGGGTGGGGGTGAGTGGATGGGAAAACCAGGTTAAATCACCCATAAAAATTAGGCTTAGTTCGGATTACTCTAAAAATACAGACTAAAAAGGTAGTTTAAAGGATTAACAAACGGTGGAGTCTCTTAAGAAATTAGAAAAAAACGTATAGATAGCCCTGGAGGATGGGTGGCCCCATAAAATTAAGATCAACACCGCGGATAGGACTGCAAAGTCCACTCCCATGTCCATTATCTTTAAGCCCTGAAAATAATTCCTTATATAAAAAAGCCTTATGCTGCTATATAATTAGAAAACTTTTTGCATTAAAAAGAGGTTAATTGGGAAGTTCAAAAAAGGATTCCTTATTTAAATATAAAAAAAACCTTACGCTATTAAATAATTAGAAAACTTGTTGCATTAAAAAGAGTTTGAAGTGCGAAAATAAACATTCCTTATATAAAAAAAACCTTACGCTATTAAATAATTAGAAAACTTAAATCATTAAAAAGAATTTAATTGGGATGTCTTAAATCAAACATTCCTTTTATAAAAAAAATTACACTAGAAATTAATTAGAAAACATGTTGCACTAAAAGGAATTTAATAGGGGAGTCCGAAATAAAAGATTCCTTATTATAAAAAACCTTACGCAATTAAATGCTTAGAAAACTTGTTGCATTAAAAAGAGTTTAATTGGGAAGTCCAAAATTAAATATTTCTTATAAAATAATAATTCGGGTTGTTATTCGGGCATAACGCTTAAGTTCACTGTCTAATAAGTGGAAAATAAAATGAGGCAGTCTGCTAGTGTTATTGTGATGTCGGGGTAGGCCCCTGCTAGACACCACGAGAGGCCCCTAAACCACGTCCTGTGGCCGCCTGATTTAATGATGGGACGTTGAGGTCTTTGACTTTTAATATTTCTCTTGAGCGAAAATTCTTCAAATAAAAATCTCATAAACATAACTATCTTGGTATTTTTAGTTGTAAAAACCAAACAAAAACGCTTTGGTAGTAAAATAAAAATAGGAAAATACACAAATGTTAAATTTAGAAGATTAGGTATGGGATTGTATTGTATATTCCCATATATGGGAATATATGGGATTGTAATCCCTAAAATTTACCGTAGTTCTTACGGCAGTTATAACATGGCCCGAACGTGAGAAATTTACGTATTGATCAGTATGATAAAAAGTTTGAAAATGTTTACTGATTTTTTGTTCCAATGAGAAAAAAAATTGTCAAAGAGGCTTAAGTGGAGTACTTTCTAAATGCCCTAAAACTACTTTTATCAAAAATTTCAAAATCCCTAAGTATAACTCCCAAATAGGCTTTGACTCTTTTCAGTGATATGAGTTGTGACCATTTTATACAGAATTAATTAAAAAAACTTTTCCACAAAATTAGTTTTTCAAAAAAAGTAAATAATTTCATTAAACCAAAATGACCAAAAATAGAATAAAATAATCTACCAAGAATACAACTACCATAAATCAATATCAATAAATAAATGAAACCCAAAACAAACAGATATTAAAATAAATATAAGAGTCAAACTCAAAACGAGGAGAAATTAAACCCTATGCTTCCTAAAAGCCTTGTACTTTACTGACAAAATTCTTTTAAATGTTTTCACTTTTCTAACTTTAAGAAATCAAAAATCAATTAAGATTTTAAGGGATAAATACCAGCATCTGTATATTAAACTGACATTGCTCTTTTTTTTCATTTGAATTTTTTTTTCAGTAAAGTAAAAATTATATTCTAGCTTTTAGAAAGCATAGGGTTTAGAATCCTACACAGATTAATTTCTGCTCGTTTTGAGTTTGACTTATTTTAATTTCTGTTTGTTTTGGGTTTTATTTATTTATTGATACTGATTTTTGGTCGTTGTGTCCTTGGTAGATTATTTGATTCTATTTTTGTTCATTATTCGTTTAATGGAGTTCTTTACTTTTTCTTAAAAAACTTATTTTGTGCAAATTTTTTTTTTTATTTATATGTGAAAATAACGACTAAAGGGTTTTACGACACAGACGATTCTGAATCATTAATCTAAGAGTGAAAATTTGGTCAGCGCATCCTCCCCCTTTCTTATAAGTACACCCTTTTTCTCTTAAAATTTATCTTCAGTAACTCGTAATTTAATCAGTTTCGTCATACTAAGTAAATCATTCCCTACCGAAATCAAGTCAGTATCTGTAATTACTACTTTTATTCTGATCCCGTTTTCTTTTTTAGAAATTCAATGAATATCCATGATGAATAATTACTAGGTACCTTTCTCTTATCAAAAAAATACTGCTACTACTTACAACTCACTGAAGCACCAAGCCGCCTAGGGTCAACACAGCTACGCACTGTTCTTCTAAATCCCAATACTTCTCCATAATTATTAAAGTTGGCAGTTTTAATTGCCAGATTAAAGAAAAATTCACTTTCTGTACCATTACTACCTGCAGCCTTATTCTTTCTCGTTCTTTTAATACCGTATATAACTCTTCCTTGATAAAAAAAAATTCATTCACTTTTGCTTGTGAATTTTTTCAGTTAATTCATTTGAATTTTTTTGTTAATTCATTTGGTGGTGTTTGGGGAAATGGTGGGCGTGAGAGGGAGGTTAGTTACCCTCCTATCACTTTTGACTATTAAAAAGGGCACTAGACCTCTCAGTTTCGAATTGAATTACCCCCTTTTGAAGTTTCTATGACAACACTATCCATAAAAACCTTATATGCCCCCAGGGCATAACTTAAAACCTTTGCCCTGGGGGCTCTAGGGGGTTAATCATGCTAAAATACATAGTTTCAAGAACTTTCAACTACGTTGAACAAAATGGCTATCTCAAAACTTTGATTGAATGTGTTTGGGGAAATGGTGGGCGTGAGAGGGGGTTAGTTGCTCTCCATTCACTTTCAACTATTCAAAAGGGCACTAGCCCTTTCAATCTACAATCAAATAAGTCCTTTTTGTAGTTTCTACGACAACACTTTCCATGAAAACCTTATATGCCCCCAGAATATAACTTACAACCCTGGCCCTGAGGGCTCTGAGTGGGTTATCATCCTCAAAGACCTAATTTCCAGAACTTTCAACTACGTTGAACAAAATGGCTATCTCAAAATTTTGATTGGAGGTGTTTGAGGAAATGGTGGATGTGAGAGGGGGGTTAGTTGCCCTTCAGTCACTTTCGACTGTTAAAAAGGGCACTAGCCCTTTTAATTTCCAATCGAATGAGCCCTTTTTGAAGTTTCTACAACATCGCTTTCTATAAAAACCTTATATGACCCCAGGATATAACTTATAACACCTGCCCTGAGGGCTGTGGGGGGGATTGTCATCCTCAAAGACCTAATTTCCAGAACTGGAAATTGTAGAAAGTTCTAGGGAATAGAACTTTGTATTCCCTAGAAAGTTCTAGGGAATAACTTACAAACTTTGCCCTGGGGGCTCGGGGGGGGGGATGTCGTCCTCAGATACATAATTTGAAGAACTTTCAACTACGTTGAACAAAATGGCTATCTCAAAACTTTGATTGAATGTGTTTGGGGAAATGGAGAGCGTGAGAGGGGGGTTAGTTGCTCTCCATTCACTTTCGACTATTACAAGTGCACTAGCCCTTTCAATTCCCAATCAAATGAGCTCTTTTTGAAGTTTCTACAACATCGCTTTCTATAAAAACTTTATATGCCCTAGGGCATAACTGGCGATCCTTGCCCTGAGGGATGTGGGGGGGTGGCCCCCACAGCACTATTAATTTCCAGTTGAATAACCCTTGCCCTGAAGACTGTGAGGGGAGTGTGTTTGAATAACCCTTGCCCTGAAGACTGTGAGGGGAGTGTGTTTGAATAACCCTTGCCCTGAAGACTGTGGGGGGGGGGAGTGTGTTTGAATAACCCTTGTGTAATTATTGACCATGATAATATTGAGAAATGTGACATTTAAAAACTAAGAATAATGGGAAA
>JAQQPU010018774.1:0-17161 GCA_029168905.1 Artemia sp. Kazakhstan ARC1039
TTTTTGCTTCGGATGGAGGTGGGGAGAGGGGATTCTGAGCAATATTATTAACAAGAAAATTTAAGATAAAATAGTAAATTACGGAAAAATTGTTAAATTTCAGGCGGACAAAGTCTTCTCATGTGCAGGTATTTTGTGCAGTTTTTATTTGTTGATGAATCATAGTAGAGTGAAGGAAATTATTAAGTTTTCATCTAGGTTTCAGATACTTCTCTCCCTCCCTACTTCGTTTTGTGCCTCGAATTTCCCCTTAACTTCGAACACAGTACTTGTACTGATTCTTCATAGGTTATCAACAAACTACTGATACTTACAACTCACTGCAGCACCAAGCGACCTGAGGCCAACACAGCTAGGTACACTCATCCTCCATCCCAATCTATTCAAAGCTCCTTCTTTACACCTTCTCATGGAGTTCCTTAAATATTTCCTTACAACATGCTCCCACCCATTTCGGTGCCGACCTCCTTTTGTTTGGCTCTAGAAAGCTGCCTCACAAGGACGCTCTTGGATAATATGTCATCCTTCATCGTCAGAACATGTCCTAGCCATCTAAGCATTTCTCTCATAGCCCTAGGTACTAGAAACTAAAAAGAGTGGAAACTCAAGCTCGTCTCTGAGAAAAAATTCTAACATTCTCGTCCGATCCTTAGGCTCTATGATTTTTTTTTATTATTATTGTTTATTTTACGAGTTATAAACTGCTATTTGCAGGATAGCCATATACGCATTTTGCTTCTGTTTTTGGCTTCTTTTTTTTTTTAATTCAGCTTCATAGTTTGTGGTGTAGCACCAGCAGTCATCAATTTGATAAGAGCCATTTGGACTGGCTCCAATGCTGAAAACCCCTCTTCTCGGTTGGTTCCAATTCAGATGGGCCTTGCTAAAGATTGTGCAGCATTTGACTTTTGGATTCTTTATTTTTAATGCCAGTCACATTCTGGTAATTTCAATCAGATTCTGTTAAGTCATAAATAGGGTATTTTGCAAAAACATAATAAATGACATAAAAAAGGTGAACCTTCATTACAAAATCTATCTAGCTTGATTGCTAAAAAAAAAAAAAGAAGATTTTCTAATAGCGTGGAGCACTGAGCCTGAAATAAACATTCGGCAATCACGCTCTAAATTTATACTGGAATGAACTAGAAGAACATAGACTAGAACATATTTGAAAGCATAGTGTTTGTGACGTAAAATGGCAGCAGTATTATAGTGGCAGAGATTACGATCCAAAGGAGAATATCTATAGAGATTACAGTCGTAGCTACCTTTATAGCCTAACCAAGCTGCTAGCATCTCAATTTGGCGCAGCTTGATAATCACATCGAGCTACCAAATTTGGAGCCAACATAGAGAAGGGGCTTACACCGTAGTTATAACGAAAGGGAAGTTATATCTATAGGCCGAATCTCCTTAATCTATAGCGTCAAACACCTAGTTAACCGCTTCCCAAATCATCTTGAAATGTTAATATTCCTAGAGTAATATATCAGGCATAAATCTCATTGCTTCAACACTCTTGCCTAAAACGAATGTATGGCTTTCCGTCCTCAAATCTTTCCTAGCTAAATTATTCCGGACGATGGAAAAATGTGTCTGGGCGAAGAGGACGACTCGTATCCCAGGTGTGATTCTTGGATCAAAATTAAGCAACTGATTACTTTGAAAGACGTAACAAGATTTAAAACAACAAAGGGGACGAAAATTGAGGAAAATATAAAAATTATGAAAGGAGCAAAAGGACATTTATCTAATAACTAATAACTATACTACCCCAACACATAGTATACACAGTACTTAAATGATTCATACAAGAGCTGAAAATAATGATTGTATGATAAACTAAAATCCTCTAAATAGGTGGAATTGCTCTAGGGAAATAATTTTGGTTAAATCTTTTGAACAAGAATAACTTAGAATAAAAAAAATATATAGTAAGCATCGTTTGTATGGTATATAGATAAGCATCATTGCTTATATCTAAAAGAAAAAGAGAAAAAATAGTTGGCTTTCATAAAATTGTAATTTTTTTTAACTTCTGGGTATGCCTGGGTCAATATTTCCGGCATACTACAGTTTAAACTGTCTCAAGAATTGATAATATTTTATATTTTTTTTTCTTACCCGGGTAGGATTCATCCCATCAAAGTCACTCCGTAGCTCTAATGAAGTAGTAGTATAAAAATGGGGTGTAGACATGACAACCGGGGCCCCAAACTGACACGACTCAAGGCCAAGAGTAGCACCGTGACATACTTCTGGATGGTCAATGTCAGGGCAGAAGCAAAGATTTTCTGGATTGTCAATTGGGCTTGCAAGTGCTGCTTGTGGCGATGTATATCTTCTAGTTATAATTCCAAAGTGAGTAATATCACTGTTATATGTCAAGTAGATAGACCTAAAAATAGGATGATTATTTGGAAAATGAACAATATTATCGGAAAGCGGGCCAATTTGAAATAGATCTGAGAAAATCACTTTTAATTTTAGACAAAAACAAACATCGTTAATGTTAAAACATGAAGATTTGTCTTACTTTAGAGGAGTGTCGTTTCTAGGGGATAGATTTGAGATTTCACATTCCCCCTCCCAGTGGCGCTAATTCAAGCAAATGTAGGGATGGGGGCAAGGATTTTTATTTCGATTTTTTTTAATGAAGATTAAAAAAAACATTGAGCAAACACACCTAAAACAGGGGGGTAGCGGCGACTTCACTGCTTGGCAAAATCGTCAAATAATCTATCCAAATCCAGTTTCTTTACGTCCTGCTTTTCAACGGCCATTATCATGAGATCACTGAGTCTGTCGTTTCCCATCGTCAATCGCAGATAGTCCTTCACACGCCCTAATGCCGAGAAGAATCGTTCATTGCTGGCAGCGGTCACAGGCAAAGTGGCAACTAGCTTCATGAGTTTTAGCACTGCAGAATAGGTAACTGGGAGGTCGGATAAGATTTCGATAGCTCGACGAAGATCCATCTTTGAAATATCACTTTTTGAGAGATGCAGCTTTGCAAGAGAAAGCTGGGATTCTATGGCATGGTCATCGACATCGAGAAATCCTTGATAATGACACATAAACCTTTCCACTTTCGAAAGTTCGAGAAAATCGGAACTTGAGGGGTCGAAGGCAGATAAAGCGTCGAGCAGAGGCATATTTTGCATGAAACGTTGGCCCATTTCACTCGTGAAATGGTCTATTACCTCAAAGTACAGAAGTTTACCAGAGTCTGAATGAACTGGCTGACTGGTATTGTGTTTACCGGTTGTTGAGTTTGAAAGAAAGTCTTTGAGACGAATGGAAATTGCTTGACTTCTCCTGCTTCGAGCACTGGTTTTAGATTGTAGAGATTTCGATTCCTGGATATAGTTTAAAGCCAAGAATTCAGATATGTTTTTGCTTAAGTTGTTCCATTCGTTATCATTTCTCAGCTTTTGGAGTGTCTCATATGTCCCAGAAACCAGTGCAAGTGCCTTATAAATCAACAAACTTTCGGATTGAAGTTGCTCTGATAAACAACTAACAATGACTAATATTTTTTCCATTATGTGCAAAGTTGAGACAAAAGAGGCAGAGTTAATTGTGTCCAGCAGTCCTTTTGCCTCACGCGCTGCCTTGCCGTTGGAACTATCAGAGACTGTGGCAAACACAGCAAAAATACAATCAAATCTTGTCTTCACCTTCGAAATAGAGCGGACTGCGTGAAACCAGCGAGTCTGGACGGTCCTCTCAAGCTCCAAGGCTTTTTCCCGCTAATACGCTGGGACTCCACAAATAGCTCGTGTCGAGTATTGCTGCATGATATAAATGCGTAAAGTCTTTACGCCATAGAGAAAAATTCTCAAAGTTCGCTAATATTTTTTAGGCAGTCTGTCAAAACCAAGTTTAATCTGTGGGCGTGATAGTGTACATAAACTGCATGAGGTACCTTCTCCCTAAACTTTGCTTGAACTCTGTTAAATTCCCCACTCACAACGGATGCGCCGTCATATAATTGGGCAATGCACCGCATCAAATCTACATCATACTTTTCTATAGTTTCATCAGTCGAGGTGGATAAGCTCTCGGCGTCTAATTTGTGCATGTGATAGCAGCCGATTGGTCGCTCCACTACTTTTCCGTTTGATATGTACCTGAGTAGGATCGCTAATTGTTCTTTTCTTGAAACATCTTTTGTTTCGTCGACAAGAATCGCAAAGTAATTAGCTGATTTTACTTCTGGAATAATGTCTTGGCGCAAAGCATTTCCTATCAGTTTAACTGCGTCATTTTGGTACTGATATCTGCAATAGTGACCATATCAGCGCTTCAGATTTTTGCTGCCTTTAGATATTTCCTCCATCAATTAAACCAAGTTACCCCGGTTTGCAGATGTTTTTGATTCGTCATGTTCCCTCAAAGCAAGACCCTGGCGGCCAAGAAAGCAAAAAGCGCAAAAAATGAAAAATGAACACATTATATCTAATTTCCTGAACCTCTTGAGATCTGGATTAAATCCCGTCCATGCTGACATACAATGCCCGTGTCTTTCAGAACCATCATGTTGCTTTAATAGAGCAACTGTCTTTCCATTTGCAAAATCCTGATTCAATGAAAGCCCTTTTTCAAGCAATTTCTATAGCCCATAGAGTCCCCATAAAAAAAACGGCGGCAAGCAAAACATAACACCGAATTCAACTTTTTCGAGTATTCAATCCATTCATAAGTCTTATAGTAATTTGCACTGAATTTCCAACCGTTAGAAGTGAGGCCGGATATCTCTCAAGAATAGGTTGAGCTGATTTGTCGTGACGCGTCATAGAGATATCTGAGAGAGGTTCTGACCTGAGCCAGTTGTTGCTCCGCTTGTTTCTGAAGGACTGTCACAGGTGGGGGGATTTTTCTCCACTAACCCGACACTTTGAGCGCAGTCACTATTGCCAGTTTCTTCATTTTTCTTCCGCATTTTTACCGTAAAAAAATCCAAAGTTTGTTGTCGTTTTTTACTCATAGTTTGATTACGAATTCTTCACAAAAAACAATAAAGAAATACTGACCAGCTGACGTTTGATTTTGAATAAACCCTACTCATAAATCACATTTCCGGTCGAAGATTGGGTGCTAAAATAGCGTAGACGCGCTCTTGGACATTTTAAAACAAGATTGTCTCCTAATGGTAGAATTAGGGTGGTACAAGAGAGGGAAAGACGGGACATTTCAAAACAAGGTCATCAAAAAGTAAAAGTGCTATTTAATAGCTGTGCAAAACGATGCACAGTGGCAACAAATAAAAATGACCAGTTATCCAGTCTCGCTGGTTTAATATAGCACATAACTAAGATAGAAAATGGCTGTGAAATATAAATGAAAGTTAATTCTCAAAGTCTAAGGGGGGCACGGCCCCCTGCCCCCCTAATTAGCGCCACTAACCCCTCCCTTCTCAAAATAATTGCGTGACATTCAAAGGCCCATAGAAACTGACTGAACCCTTCAAGAAATAGAATTCTTCTTAAAAACCTGAATGAGGAACCAAGCGCCTTAAACTCCTTCCGAATCATCAATCAAGCCCCCCTCCACTCCCCCCTACAATCAGAGACTAAAACTGCTAAGGAATCTTTGAAGCGAGGTAAAGCACTGGGACTCGGCAGTGTTACTGCGGAACGTATAAATGTAGGTTCCGAAGATGTTATCGGCCTTTATCATGATATAGCATCAATCCCATGGTCCAATGGGCATGTTCCACGGATATATTTCAAGGCAGCAATATTCCCTGAACACAAAAAAGCTCAAAAAAGGATTGCAAGAACTACAGGCCCATAAGCCTGACAACCTACAAAACAACAATACTGACGAAGGTTTTTATTTAGAGAATTCAAGCCCTTAAATCCTCCGGTCTGGGCGAATACCAAACTGGCTTGCAGCCAGAGCATTCGACTATCGACAAGATCATCAGTGTAAGACCACTGATGGGGCGATTCATCGAGTCCAACAAAGACCTTGACTTTCGGCACGCCTTTGACCTAATCTGGAGGAAAGGCTTGTGGCACATTCCCAGTGAAATAGTGGCTATAATTGCGAATATGTAAGGCCAGTTCAAAAGCCGAGTTCTAACCACAGATGGCCCTTCAGATGAATTATCTGTTGGATTTTCTGGTTTTTCAGATTGATTTTTTGATGATTTTTTGTCTGGTGTTTTACAAGGACGTATTCTGTCGCCACACCTCTTTAATCTGTTTTTACACATCATTCTGTGGATAATACCAACCAAATATGGAGCAAAAATAGGTGGAGTCCCCATTTGCAAGCATAAATATGACGACAATATCGACCAAATTCCTACAATCTCAGCAGAATTCTAGAGACAGATGGTCAAGTGCCACAGCCAAGTAACGAGAACGTTCAGCATGGAAATAAAAAATAACAAAAGCCAAAGCCATAGAGACGTCTTGTAATGAGCTATAAAATCCTCCCACCATAACTATTGACGCCGGATAGTCTAAACAGACGACCTCTTTGTCTACCTCAGAAGTCTCCTGACTACTGACAGCTGTCATGCCACCGATATCAAACACCGCTTAGCTTTAACAGACTCCTGCATCAAGTAACTCTCGAATTCTGTAAATAAAGTTACCTCTCCAATCAGTTGAAAGTCAATCTCTTCAACAACTTGATTGTGCCGATTGCTCTGTACAAATGAGACCCGTGGACCCTAAAGACAGAAAACGAGCGCAACATCCTCACCCTCGAGATGAGGTGCCTACGCTACAAAGATGAACTACACCGACCACGTAACCAACGAAGAGGTGCGAAGACGGCTGAAATCCCTAGACACATTCCTTGATAAAATCAAACGTCAGCAGCTGCGACTAGCTGTGACTGTGCAGCTGTGACTAGGTCCTGTCAAAGAATGGCCGTCTCCCGAAAATTAAACTCGAAGGCACGATTGACGGACAGCGACCACGAGGAAGTCCACGGAAGCGGTGGATTGATAACTTTAACCTGAAGCACATCATACAACTCTCTGAATGCATAACGAGTCTAAATTGATTATTATCAGTAACGCTTAGCTGAAAAATAGGACACTATAATGCTATTTAACCCACACAATCATGCTTATTAGTCGGTGAGCTCGTGTGACTGAAACGCATATTGCCTCAATCTTGGCTGGTTATCAAAACTCTTCATAACATAAATTCCCCTTTTCAAATAGCCTATAACCAGCATGCAGAGATCCGACATCGATTTTTTTTTCTTTAGTCATTTCCAAAAAAACTTTGGCGTTATGTTCTGGGCACAATGATATGCACCATATAGATTAAGCGTAAGAGTATATGTTTCTACAGTACAAGTGAACTTGCTCCTGCAAATATCTTTATTACTATTATTATTAAAGACTGAATCTGCTTTATTTCAGAATTTATTGGGTTATGTTCAACGACATTCAGTAATGATCAACAATCTAATTTTTAGGTTGTCCTTGAATTTGATGATACATTAGTGTCAGCTAGTTCTAAAAATACCACCGTCTAAACAATTTATTTTACATAGTTCCAAGAAACTAACGCTTGGATGTAACTGGGTTCCCAGACCACAAAAACAGACGTCTTTACAGTGGGTCATTGTAGTCTACAGGTCAATTTTTAATCAGCACCTTCATTTTGATGACACTCTCAAGGTGACTATAACATTAATTACCAAGACTAATCTCAACCAAGAATTACTAAACAGGTAGTCTACCAAACAAGGATATATAATTCTCAGGCATGGAAGAAGGTGTTGAAGGGTTTTATCTATGGTTTAGGGATAATTGTTGTTCAGCTACAAATTTATGTTCCAAGTACTTGCTTAAAAATCCCATGTGCAGAAGTAAAAGAGGCGTTTATGTCGAAGTGAGCCTCCCAAGGAAGTCTATGATTATTTGTACAACCTACAACCTCCACGACTTCACACAACCAGCCACCTTGAAGCCTCTCTCAAACGCATTAGAGGAAAATCCCACTAATAAGCCATCATTCTACGGGAGATTTTAACGTTCATCACATAAAATGGCTTTAGAGTCACTGATCACTGACTTGCAGGGACCACTGACTTGCATGATCTGTCTTTGCCCCGTGAAGTTGAGCAGCTCGTTGATTTTGGCACCTACTTGGGTCCTAATACATCATTTCGTCTTGATAAATTCCTCAAACACCATTTTCTTTGAATTGAATGACCACATTTTCCCAAGTGACTACCACCTTTATAATCCAAGGTAATCTTCACGATCAGTCACCAATCAAGAATGAATAGGTTATTCAAAAACACAAAAAGGGAATTTTAAAGGTCTTCGGAGTATGCTTAATGTTTAAAATGAGACATCCCTTGCCAAGTAGATACGGGCAAGGCTATAGAGACCCAAAAACAGATCATATTAGGTTCTATAAAAAATTTATACAACATCTAGGAGAAAACAGATATCGAGAAAGAAAAACTATTTTAGAGTTAACTTTAAGAAGACCTTCAGAGTGAAGAAAAAAGTATTGAGAGACGCTTCTGTCTAAGAACAAAAATAATCAAACTTGATCCACAAAAATACACAATGACACTGTTTGTGTAAATCGTCAATACTGAAAGCAGTGCGATGCTAATTTTACCATCAAACTCTGAAACGCCATCGTAACCTGTTACTGGGGAGTTGCCAAGGAGGCGATACTACTTTAAAAAAACATCCATTCCCTCCCTTCAGACTGACTGGATTCGGGTCCGTGATTGTCAGACAAAGACTGAAGATCTCACTAAGGAATTTTCTAACTTTTCAATTTTTGATAGCCATTGAAATGAAGGCCTTCATTTTATTGTCACATATGTAATCCAGCTAATGTCCTTTTGCGTGACCAAATCATCTAGTCCAAATAACATAATAAAATATATTGTCAATCAGCATATTTCCCAATCAGCTGGACCTTTGTTTTTACTCTTCAGGCTGTATCTGCTATTACCTCCTCTTTATATTCATCCCAAGGGCGTCAAAGTGGATCCACCGTCATCCTTGCTCCTAAGCCAAATAGCAACCTTACCCAATAAGACAAAGCCTAATATTTATGACAAAGGTTAGTCTCGTCATTAACCTCAAGAAAACATATAATCTGTTATGTATATTCCAACACTAGAGCCACACGAGCCATGTTTTGAAATTTTTGTTTTGAAAATGACATTTTGCATTTTTTTGGTTTTGAAAATGACAAAAAAAAACAAAGAAGGAAAAGCAACTCATAAAAGAACAAAATAACGACTCTACCAACACCACAAGCATGAACATCATTTCACATTACGTTAATCTTTGTAATTGGTTTGGTTTAATCTACGCGTCGTATTTTGGATTATGGAGTTAAATCATGTTCCTCGGTTTTTTAGCAATGTTTTTAAATGAAATTCTCCTGTTAGTTTCATATTTATTTCCTTTTCAAAATAGTTTTACAGATTGACCTAATGGAGGAAGGCATTGAATAGAAGTTACCTGCAAAGGTCAGGACTAAAAACGTAGACCCGTTGCGTTTTATCGGTTCCAATTGTAAAGGGACCGAAAATTGACCCATCAGTACCATTAATTTTATTGCAAGAATTTTGACCATCCAGGTTATGCCAGTAGCTATCCAAATATGGGCTATTTTGCCAAGATCTTATCAATCCTAAATTTTCTGGATTGTTTTTACCAGTCTCGATTTCAAAATTTCCATCATCTGTTCCATTTGCCTGTAAAAAATGATAAACAAAAAGCATATCTTATATAAAAATACAGGACTGCATTTATTGGAAATATTTGAATAACAAGACAATATTTGACCAAGATAGAAAGAAAATTAAAAGAGCAATTGGATATCCATATAAGCAAAATTCAAATTACGTCTCTCAAGCTGCCTCCAACACCGCCAACTCGTACAAAGGAAATACTTTTTGTAGAGGGAGGGAGAGGGTTGTTAAGACCGTGAATTATATGAAAGTTACTACCAAATTATAGGAAAGAATTGTAGAATCATTAGGTTTTAGGTTCAGTCTGCAATTGATGAAAGAGGTGTATCATTTGATTTCTTATAAGATCTCAGTGAGTATAAGTTTTTAAAGAACCATTTAATTAAATTGAGTAGTTAAATGCAGCATATTAAATGTGGAATAGTGGTTTGAAGTGTCTAAGACAAGATTAAAATCTGAGGGTTAATTGAAATATTATACATAATATTCATGCGTCCTTATTCATAATTATCAGGCTTTTGTAATTTCATGTCAATCAAGATGTCCATGACATAAATCAAACAGTTTGCAGTAGTGAACTGTCAGCAAAGAATGACTTGTGTATATTGTAATTGAAAGTCTGAAAGACTAAATTTTGACAATGGTTACCGACAGTTAGATTTATGGTGATTCCAAGTATGCAAAATTGCGTAATTTTAAAAATTATGTGTAAAAAGTTGTGGATCTGAGAAAATTTGTGTAGCTAAAAAAGGGATCCTATTGAGTGATACGTTCTTGATGAAAATTACTGAAATGTATTCAGTATATCGAAAAACTTAGATTTCAAGCCTTATGTGCAAAAACCCAAAATTTTTCAATATTTCTGAAAATTTTGATAACAAGCGCGTGTTTATTAGTTTGTTTTCTCTTGTTGTTTTCTGCTTTTTTATTGTCGTTTCTTTTATTTTAGCAGGGGTAAATATAATGACGTAATAGCCTTAGAACTTTAGTAGAGGGGTCTTATATTGTTCTCTCAACCTACTGAGACTAGAACATGTTTTATTCTAGGAAAGCATTTGACATGGTAGATTTTAGACTGCCATTGCAGAGATTAAAATGCTTAGGTATTATCTATTTGAGTTTAAAGTACTTTGAAAATAATTGTACCACAGGTCTATTAAATTGGCGATTAATTGTCTTCCCCATATCAAATGTCCTGAGGTGTGCCGTAGGGATTGGTCCTTGGTTCACTTCTTTATCTGGGGTAGGTAGACACTATGAGAATTGATCTTCCAGAATCTGTTGTTATCTTTTCTAGTCGTTGTTTGGATAGTCTTATGTTCAAAGTGAATGATGTTTTGAGAAGTTTATACGTTTTTACTAGCTTGAGTTTATTATCGGTTAAAGTTGACAAGACTAATTAAATTTAATATTCAGAGTAGGCAAGCCCAGTGATATTAATTGTAGAAATATGTTTTGTAATAAGCCTGTAGCTCAAGTTCAGGAGATTCGTTATTTAGGCTTTTACATTGATTTTAATCTTTCGTGGAAACTCGACAGTGATGTCGTTGCAACAAACGTGGATCGTTGCCTTCGAGTGATGCAACATTTTAGAATTTTTTATCCCCGAGAGACTTTTTAGTTTTATACTAGGCTTTGATTCACCCAAGTGTTTTGTATGACTGCATGTTATGGGCAAGCAATTTTTAAGTCTATTTTAATTGTTTTCAGATTCTTCAAAATAAAACCATGCTTCTTATCGGTTGGTGTGTGGTATGTGTGCATAACACTGTAGCTTATTCAACAAGTTGCAAGTACTTAATGTAGGTCAGCTACGGGATTAACAGATTGGAAATTTTGCCTATCAATGTTGGAATTATGTATGTATAAATCTATTGCCCATCATAAATGTAAAATACAACACTGACGAAGTATAAAGAAAGAAAATGGAAAGAAACAAATAAACTCTGACAGATACAAACAGAACCAAAACAAAGAAGAACTGACAAGAAAAAAAACATACAAATAAGGGCAATTATATGTAAAATAAACATATCATTAGTGACAGACAATTTCAGAGGTGCTTTCACCAATAATCTGCCTCCGATATCTCTCATTTCTTTTCTGCACCGCGGACACTGGACTTGCAACTCCATACCGCGAGGATAGTGAGCTGTTATTAGTCCAGAGAGGCAGCCTTAGCAAATATTTCGCATACTTGTAGAAACACTTCCGTATATCCTTAATATCTGAAGCAGTAAGAAGAGACCAAAATGGTGCAAGGGCAAGTAGATGCGGAACATCAATTGCATTATAAACACTAGCTAAGATACGGCGGTTAAACCTAAACTTTAACGCAACTAGTAAACCGTACGCGTTCCTAGCTTTTCTGGCAAAAAAATCTTTCAAAAGTTGACGCTTCGCGCGAAGATTTGACCCAATCGGTACACCAAGATACGTCAGTGTATCTTGTGCTTTAATAACATGTTCACCTAACTGAACAATTGTTGGGCAATCTGAACGGTGATTGAACACCAGGAACTCAGTCTTACTCTCATTATATCGAAGATCAATACGTTTACACTCCCTATCGAGAATTCCAAAATTTACCTCAATTCCAAAGGCTCTTCTACAAATACCAAGGATGTCATCAGCATAGTTAGCTAGCAAAACATCAATACCATTAAATATACATGTGCTTAGAACGTTCTGTTGTGGCACAATGATAGTATTAAGTAACAGCACCCTGTCTAATACCCTTTTCTACTGGAATTGAAGGAGTGAGTTCCACCGTACGAGGTGAGATGGTGACCTTAACTCTGGCATTTAGCTTTTTATACATATCACATATCGATTTGATGACAGAACTATTAACTCCATGCTTATAAGCAGTCAATAAGATATGTGGATGTATACCCGTGTCGAAAGCTCTAGATACGTCTAACCCGGCAAAATATAATACCTCATTATTTTCATGAGCATGTAGAAGTAAATTAGCAATCAAATGGTGAGCATGGTCACGGCCTACTCCTTTCTTGAAGCCTAATTGGTTATCCGGTGTATAACACTTATCAGAAAGCTCGTCAATAATTAGTAACTTCAAAACTTTGCACAAAACCGGTGACACCGTAATTGGCCTAAAAGAAGAACATTGGTTCGTTGGCTTTCCCCTTTTTAATACCGGGGTTATTATTCCAATTCTGAACAGATCAAGAACTATACCACAACAGAATATCATCTGAAAGAGTAAGGTCAGATGCTCAATCAGGAGAGGGGACCCAGATCTTAGATGCTTTGCACAGAGGCCATCAACACCACGAGAAGTTTTCTTTTGTAGATTAGAAATTCACTCAGTAACCGCAGATCGAGTAACAATAAAACTAATCTCATCAGTTGATAGGCCTAAGCAACCCTCAAGCTCCCTTTCATATTGGTTTGACAATGATGGATCAGGCTCGGAAAATTCACTTTTAAATTAACCATACCACTGGTCACTGGTAATTTTGAAAGCATTATAGGCTTTTGAATTATCTCTTTTGAGCAGTTTCCACACGAAATTAGGTTCACTTGTGGCTTTACTTGATAGTTCAGCTACTGATTTAGCCTGGTGTTGCCTAAGCACTTTCGCAAAATGTCGCTTTGTTTTCACACGAATTTCATTTACCAAACCTTGCCGTGGCATACCACACTCCTTCCAGACATGAAACCAGAATTTCCATTTAGCACAAGAATCAAAGAGGTCAGGATTACCTGACCAACCAAGCTTCTCAGTTCCAAGACGTACTCTTCGTATGGGTAAACTAGCACGCTCGGCAGCGCGTAGAGTGTGAACGATCTCTGCACAGTGAATATTCAGCAATATTTGCTTCTCTACAAAGGTTAATAGTTTTTTTGGGGAAAGTAGATGAAACAGCACTTTGATCTTTTTCAAAATAGAATCACTAACAGCCCGGAACATAAAAATATCTTTACGATCCCAGTCAGGGGTTTCATGCTATTTACTGTCATTGTCTGTACTTGGACCACTCGGTGCAATAAGTTGAATAGGGAATATATTACTAATAGGCATATGGTCTGAGATTTGGAAGTCAAGAAAAGTGAGGATCCTGAGTCTGGTTTTACATTCGGGGAACACATGAAAGTCTAGAGAAGAGGTACTGCCAGAGTTATGAATATATGTGAAACATTGGATATTCTTGAACGTCAAGAGCTGAGGGAACATACTATTTAAAATATTTTCACGACAGCTACTGTCGTCAAAAAGGTTACAGTTCATATCATCAGCAAGGATTACTGCTAGATTTTGCACTTCACAATCAGACACGAGGGAACTGACTAGGCGGCAAGCTTGATCAAATTGTCTTTCTGATGTAGCATTACGGTAATCGGTGGGTAAATACACTGAAACCACAACATAATTCTGAATTTTGACTGCCGTAAAATAGTCACTGTCGCGAAAGTGTTTGGGCATGAGGACATTTCTAGCAAGAACAGCAGTACCTCTACTTGGCCGACCAGCACCGAAGTGTCTAGCGGCATGACTTATTACGAAAGTAGAAGCAGTCTTGCTCAACAAACATAGACTGTCGGCAGTGAGAAGGTGCTCTTGCAGGCAGAGAACGTCATTCGTGTCACATAGAGTTTGGATTATGGATAATTTAACTGAGACACCTCCATTAATATTCCATGATGTAACGCGTAGATCAGTACTCATTTTAGGGGATTCATAAGTTTCTGTGCGACAGGACATTTGTAGCATTTGTAACAAGGATGGTCAGCTAAGTTGCACAGCGCACACTTCATGTTATTTTGACAGGGGGTTTCCAGCTTGTTCGAATGTCCTGTCTGTGCACAGCGCGAACAGTCAGTAAGAGCTTTACAGTGCTGGGCAATGTGTCCGTAAGCTTGGCAGTTGTAGCAGCAAGAAGGGAGAGGGATAAACTTATCAATGCGGATTCGCTCATACTCAATTATCACTGACGAGGAAATGGCTGCTAATAAGTCTTCTTGGCGAGAGAACCGAAGCTTGTAGGACCTAGTTTTGCCGATACGGGAGACTTTGGTACAGTTAGTGATCAAGTTCTGCTACTGACCGTCAGTAACACTGTCAGGAACGAAACGGGCAATTCCATAATACACTGGAACTTTTAGCTGTTGGCTTAGCGATTGGTCTTTAGATTTAATAGCATCAGCTACAGCAATAGCTTCATTTTTATCACTTACGACGAGGTGCCAAGTATCTTTTTCCAGCCTAAGCTAAGTTATCGCCGACTTCGAGTCACTACACAAGTTATCAATAAACGTTTTGCGGTACTTGGGGTCATTCAGCGTTTTAGGTGAATTCTTTAATATAACGGCAAAAGAGGGTTTGGATGATTGTGTGGGGGCTTGAGACAAAGAAGGTAGCGGGTTGCGCTTCGACAGGACGTAATTATCGAATTCGACACATAGTTCGTTAACTTTACGAGTAAGTGTAGCACTTGATTCCCCTGCGACAACTGGTACTTCGTCAGGCTCGTACAGCACGAAACGGGGTAGTGGTATTTGCTTTTCATCACACTTTTCAAAAATTTGAGGCATGTCCAGACAATTATCTGCAGCTTTCTGTCAGTCACTTGGGCGATTCGTGCAGTTTGCAAGATTCCACAATATTTTCTTTGCTTCCATTAACGAATCAGTGCTAAAAAAGTCCGCCCCAGTTTTCGCAATATCGGCGTGAACATTCCCCACAGCCCGGGAACGGTATAAAAAGTTCAAGACTGACAACCATACAAGCTGCTGGCTCCGCATTGTATGTGGCAAACAAACATACAGCAGGTATCTCACTTAGTCAGAAAGAAGGTTGAATAGCCGCACAGAGATCACCGGGAGCAAGGGAAGAGTCGAGACCTGCTCACCTGTCCCCTGCAATTTAAGGCCAATTAAAACCGGCAGGTACCAATACAGCGCTTCCGGCAGGTTCTCTCTCCTCTTCTGATTGGTCCCAAGCGATCCACGCGGTACTGTTGAGGCACCTTAAGAAAAGGTTGAAATTTGTTCCAAATTGACTGAATTCTAGTAATTTGGCTATTTTTTTTTTTTTACAAGATTCGGCAGAAAAAATCTTCTATTGGCAACCTCCAATCTGCAACAATGAGCGGAAATAATTGTTCCCGGGGGAAATCAAAGCGGTCAAAATAATCAAACAAAAGATAAGCCGATTATAAATAAAAATCTTCAAATAAGTGTCCATTGGGATATCACTCACAATGTAAAACAGGGTTTTACTGTTTTTCATGATTATTTCATGATTATTTTAGTGACATTAGGTCTTCTCGTCATTATGAAACAAGTCATGCCAGAGTGTACATCTTACAGGATCAAAGTGAAACCAGAGCTGTCTTCCCTATTAGATTTTTGGGGCCTACTGTGTGAACTATATTCCAGAAAGCATTCAGGCTGGGATTGTTTAAAAGCAAGTTGAAAAAAGAATTGTTAGGTCGAGAGTCATAGTTAACTTTTATTATTCTTCTTTTTTCTCATTATTATGAGCTGATAAGAAATTGATCACCTTTTATCTTTTTTTTTAGTTAAATAATAGTTCGAGTTAGTTACATGGACCTACCCAGTCACAAGTGCTTTTTGTACCTTCCTTGGGGCGGCTACTGGCAGTTCAGTTTAATGTGTATTTTTGGCTGTAAATAAAAATGAACTGAGGGGTGAAATTCTGACACATATGATAGGTGCTACTAGCGCCAACCTTCCTGCCTCTAGGCCATCGATAATGTGGTTGACGTCTCAGGCGGCAATATCTTATGAACAGGGTGTTGCCGTTTTTGGCAAATGTCTCAATTCGCATGGGAGCTACGTTTGATTATAGTTTGAGATAGTAGCTCCTGAATATATATATTAAATGCATTTTTCCCCTTTGTTATTTTTATTATTCTGAAATGTAAGTATCTTCTTAAACACCCCTCACATACTTGCAAAAACTCGACATTATCGATGGGGAAAAGGTTTAAAATAGTTAGAAGATATGCAGTTTTATATTTAAATGTCGACCTTGTTTTTTAATATCACTAAAATTCTCGCATCTTACGCATTTTTGTCTTCAGCAATGTGGTGTGTTCAACAGTTTCCTTTGCCCTTTCCTCTGAGCATTTTTGTCTAGTATACCAGCAAAAAACAACAATTAGCAATAATCAACAATAATTAATAAGCCCCTCTATTTTATATATACGCATTTGCCATGCTTTGTCTCTCACTCAGACTATCTGTCTTGGCTTTTTTTTCAATTAGCCAAGGCTCTCACTCTTTGATCACAGTCAATCAACTTGATTTAATAACCATCAAAGAGAATATTTTTTAAACTCTCTGTAAGTTTTATCATCACATCCATACTGTGCAAGGCTCCCTCTTACTTGGCAAGTGTTCCTAATAGCTCAATTAAGACTGAAGAATCAGCAAACTGTGTGCAAAGCTCCCTCACACT
>JAQQPU010018775.1:0-15581 GCA_029168905.1 Artemia sp. Kazakhstan ARC1039
ATACAACCAACTAAACGCAATATATTTTTTTTCAGGTTGAATATTGAACAATAGACATTCAAATTTCACATTAAATTTAAATTGTATTCCAATGTTGTAGTCCTTAACCGGAAAAGATTAAAATACTACGAGTTCTCATAAAATTAACGCGTAATAGACTTATTTCAATTAAAAACGAACAAAAATTAATTATAAGAAGAATCTTAAGAAAAAGTAATGAAAAATCGAAAGATGAATATTTCAGCTTAAAATGAGCAGAAACAAAGTCGCACAATATATTTTATTTTAAATTGTAAGCAAATTTTTTAGTTATTAAGCAGAAAAGAGAGAATACTATAAATATTACATAATCAAAGCGCAATAAAAGGTATGTCAATAAAAAATGGATAGGAATTAATTTTTAAGAACCTTTTTTCCAAAAGAAAGTTGTTCAATAAAAAGTAAAGAGCGGTATTCAAGTGTGATAACTAAAACTACCAGAAATAAAGTTGCATAATAATTCATACCTCAAACGAAGAAATCTTACAATGGAGGAATAAACTAAACCTAACACGAACTAAAATAACAGTGATTAATATAGAAGCAAAGCTTAAAAACAGAAAGTACCACAAATAAAAGTCGTTACCGTTCCCAAAACTCCCTCAAAGCTAGCATCCTTTGCGTTTAAGTGAAACAAAATATATTTTAAACAGTTGTTTTTTTCATTATCTCATTGAAAAATTAAAACAACTCTAACTTCCAGAAGTTATTTTTTTATGTCATCGTATTTGAATCGGTCAATTTAATTTTATTAATCTAACATGCGATAAATTTTTTACTACAGTTTTTGTTGCTTAAAATTGAATAATATTGTAATTGTTCGATGGTGTTGATGTCAAAACAAAAAAAAAACATACACAGTTCAAAATACATACCGCTTTCACCAAGTGCCAAATGACAATCTAGTCTTTAGAGTGTTTGACAAGGTGGTGACGCCACTCTTATTTAGTTCGTTTTAAATTGATATTATTATTCATTGTAATTTCTATTCGTTTTATATTTTATTTATTCATTTATAAAAAGTTCTTTTCGTTTTATATTTGTCTTTTTAATCCCCTGTTTCTGCTCGTTTTGGGTTTTAAAACTGCTCTTTACTTCTCTTGGAAAACTATTTTAATCGGATTTGAATTAGTTAGAATTTTTTCTGAAAAATAAGAAGTATATATATTTACCATGTAAGCAACATCCAAATACGAGACTGATTGCCAAGCCATTAAACATCTTATCAGTTGCATATGTAAAAAGAAACTATTAAGAAGCCAGACGTGCTGAGACGGCAGGAAGTTAGCATATCTTAGATGTATGACGTTTATTCCACAATATGGTCTCTAAGTTTGACACCAACGTCTAAGATCAACCATAAGATACAAATAATTCACAAGCTGTAGAGAAAGTCTAATGCTCTAAAAACACAGCTTTTGTTCAACTTGCCAGTAGCATGGGTGCCCATAAGGGGGGGGGGGGCTCATCCCCCCCCTGGCCGAATGACGGTGTCATATATTTGTATTAATTTAAAAACAAATTTCTACAGAATAAGTTTTCAAAGAAAAGTAAAGACCTCTATTAAGCCAAAAATGGGCTGAAATAAATTCAAATAATCTTCCAATCTTAAAACTGTCACAAATCATAGGCAGCGCGATAGCGCTGCCTAAGTAAAGAACGATGTGGGTGCAATGTATTATTTATTTTTCTTTCTTCTTCTCCATACCCGGGCACTTCGTATCGAAGGAGAGTTGTCGTAGAAACTTCGAAAAGGGCTCATTCAATTGGAAATTGGAGTTGCTAGTGCCCTTTTTAATAGTCGAAAGTGATTGGAGGGCAACTAGCCCCCCCCCCCTCCACGCCTATCATTCCCACAAATACATCCAATCAAAATTTTGAGATAGCTATTTTGTTCAGCGTAGTTGATTTCAAGGTAGAAAATATCTTTTTGAGGAGGACACTCCCCCACAACTCTCGAGACGAGGGTTTTAAGTTATGCCCTAAGGGCACATACGAACGATGTTGGCACAATGTATCATTTTTTTTCCTTTAGAGCAGGGCACTTCATAGGGAAGGTGTCGTCGTAGAAACTTCAAAAGGGGCTCACTCGATTGGAAATCAAGAGTTTTAGCACCCTTTTTAATGGTTGAAAGTGATCGGAGGGCTACTAGCCCATCCTTCCCCCAAACACATCCAATCAAAATTTTGAGATTGCCATTTTGTTTAGCGTAATTGATTTCCAGATAGAAAATATGTTTTTGAGGAGAACACTCCCCTACAACCATCGGGGCAAGGGTTTTAAGTTGTGTCCTGGGAGCATATAAGGTTTTTATAGAAGGTGTTGTCGTAGAAACTTCAAAACAGGCTCATTCGATTGGAAATTCAAAGGGCTAGTGTCCTTTTTAATAGTCGAAAGTGATTGAAGGGTAACTACCCCCCCCCCCTGCCCATCATTCTGCCAAACACATCCAATCAAAATTTTGAGATAGCTATTTTGTTCAGCGTAGTTGATTTCTACATAGAAAATATGTTTTTGAGGAGGACACCCCCCAATTGCCCTCCGGGAATGGGTTTTAAGTTAGGCCCTGGGGGCATATAAGATTTTTATAGAAAGCGTTGTCGTAAAATTTCAAAAATGGCTCATTCGATTGGAAATGGAAAGGAATAGTGCCCTTTTTAATAATTGAAAGTGATTGGAGGGCAACTAGGCCCCACCCCCCACGCCCATCTTTCCCCCCAAAACATCAAATCAAAATTTTGAGATAGCCGTTTTGTTCAGCGTAGTTGATTTCTAGATAGAAAATATTTTTTTGACGAGGACACTCCCCCAGATCCCTCAGGGCAAGGATTTTAAGTTATACCCTGGGGGCATATACGGTTTTTATAAAGGGTGTTGTCGCAGAAACTTCAACAAAAGCTTATTCGATTGGAAATTCAAAGGGCTATTGCCCTTTCTTATAGTCGAAAATGATTGGAGGGCAACTAGCCCTTCCCCCCACGCCCATCATTCCCCCAAATACATCCAATAAAAATTTTGAGATTTTGAAAAATTTAAAAATTTTGAGCCATTTTATTCAACGTAGTTGGAAATTTTGGAAATTAGGTCTTTCATTTCCAGATAGAAAATATGTTTTTGAGGAGGACAGTCCCCCACAACCCTCAGGGCAAGGGTTATAAGTTATGCCCTGGGGGTATATAAGGTTTTTACTGAAATCTTTGTCGTAGAAACTTGAAAAAGAGCTTATTCGATTTGAAATTCAAAGGCTTGTATCCTTTTTAATAGTCGAAAGTGATCTGAGGGAAACTAACCCCCCTCTCACGACCACGTTTTCCCAAAATAAATCCAATTAAAATTTTTAGATAGCCATTTTATTCAACGTAGTTGAAAGTTTTTGAAATTATGTGAGATATCCATTTTGTTCAACGTAGCTGAACGTTCTGGAAATTAGGTCTTTTAGGACGATAACCCCCTCAGAATCCTCAGTGAAAGGGTTGTAAGTTATGCCCTGGGGGGCATATAAAGTTTATATAGAAAGTTATTGTATAAATCATAGGCAGCGCAATTGCGCTGCCTAAGTAAAGAACGGGGACACTCGATAACGAGACAAGAAACGGCGACTAAGTAATAAGGAGGACTCTCCCCCACAACACCCAGGGCAAGGGTTTTAAGTTATGCCCTGGGGGCATATAAGAACGATGTTGGCACAAAGTATTATTTAATAATTTTTTCCTTTAGAGCAGGCAACTTCGTATCGAAGAAGTTGTCGTAGAAACTTCGAAAAGGGCTCATTCTATTGGAAATTGGAGTGGATGGTGCCCTTTTTAATAGTCGAAAATGATTGGAGGGCAACTAGCCCCCCCCCAAGCCCATCATTCCCCCAAACACATCCAATACAAATTTTGAGATAGCCATTTTATTCAACGTAGTTGAAAATTTTGGAAATTAGTTCTTTGATTTCCAGATAGAAAATATGTTTTTGAGGAGGACAGTCCCCCACAACCCTCAGGGCAAGGGTTATAAGTTATGCCATGGGGGCATATAAGGTTTTTATTGAAATCTTTGTCGTAGAAACTTGAAAAAGAGCTCATTCGATTTGAAATTCAAAGGCTAGTACCCTTTTTAATAGTCGAAAGTGATTTGAGGGCAACTAACCCGACTCTCACGCCCAAATTTTCCCCAAACACATCCAATTAAAATTTTTAGATAGCCATTTTATTCAACGTAGTTGAAAGTTTTTGAAATTAGGTCTTTAAGGATGACAACCCCTCAACCCACAGCCATCAGGGCAAGGTTTGTAAGTTATGCCCTGGGAGCATATAAAGTTTTTATTGAAAGCGTTGTCGTAGAAACTTCAAAAGGGCTCATTCAATTGGAAATTGAAAGGGTTAGTGCCTTTTTTAATAGTTGAAAGTGATTGGATAGCGACTAACGCCCCTCTCACTCCCACCATTTTCCCAAACACATCCTATCAAAATTTTGAGATATCCATTTTTTTCAATGTAGTTGAAAGTTCTGGAAATTAGGGCTTTTAGGATGATAACCCCCTCAGAGCCCTCAGTGCAAGGGTGGTAAGTTATGCCCTGGGGGCAAATAAAGTTTTGATTGAAAGCGTTGTCGTAGAAACTTCAAAAGGGCTCATTCAATTAGGAATTGAAAGGGCTAGTGCCTTTTTTAATAGTAGAAAGTTATTGGTAGCGACTAACGCCCCTCTCACGCCCACCATTTTCCAAAACAGATCCAATCAAAATTTGAGATATCCATTTTGTTCAACGTAGCTGAACGTTCTGGAAATTAGGTCTTTTAGGACGACAACCCCCTCAGAGCCCTTAGTGAAAGGGTTGTAAGTTATGCCCTGGGGGCATATAAAGTTTATATAGAAAGTTGTTGTATAAATCATAGGCAGCGCAATTGCGCTGCCTAAGTTAAGAATGGGGACACTCGATAACGAGACAAGAAACGGGGACTAAGTAATAAGAACGATGTTGGCACAAACTATTATTTAATAATTTGTTCCTTTAGAGCAGGCCACTTCGTTACGAAGAAGTTGTCGTAGAAACTTCGAAAAGGGCTAATTCTATTGGAATTTGGAGTGGCTTGTGCCCATTTTAATAGTCAAAAGTGATTGGAAGGTGACAAACACCCCTTCCACACCCACTGTTTTCCGAAACACATCCAATCAAAATTTTGAGATAGCCATTTTGTTCAGCGTAGTTGATTTCCAGATAGAAATTATGTTTTTGAGGAGGACAGTCCCCCAAAGCCCTTAGGGCAAGGGTTGTAAGAGCTCATTCGATTTGAAATTCAAAGGGCTAGTACCCTTTTTAATAGTCGAGAGTGATTTGAGGGCAACTAACTCCCCTCTCACGCCCACCTTTTCCCCAAACACATTCAATTAAAATTTTTAGATAGCCATTTTATTCAACGTAATTGAAGTTTTGGAAATTAGGTCTTTAAGGATGACAACCCCTCTCCCAACAGCCCTCAGGGCAAGGGTTGTAAGTTATGACCTGGGGACATATAAAGTTTTTATTGAAAGCGTTGTCGTAGAAGCTGCAAATGGGCTCATTCAATTAGAAATTGAAAGGGTTAGTGCCTTTTTTAATAGTTGAAAGTGATTGGATAGCGACTAACGCCCCTCTCACGGCAACCATTTTCCCAAACACATCCAATCAAAATTCTAAGATATCCATTTTGTTCAACGTAGCTGAAAGTTCTGGAAATTAGGTCTTTTAGGATGATAACCCCCTCAGAGCCCTCAGTGCAAGGGTTGTAAATTATGCCCTGGTGGCAAATAAAGATTTATTGAAATCGTTGTCAAAGAAACTTCAAAAGGGCTCATTCAATTGGGAATTGAATGGGCTAGTGCCTTTTTTAATAGTTGAAAGTGATTGGATAGCGACTAACGCCACTCTCACGCCCACCATTTTCCTAAACACATCCAATCAAAATTTTGAGATATCAATTTTGTTCAACGTAGCTGAACGTTCTGGAAATTAGGTCTTTTAGGACGATAACCCCCTCAGAACCCTCAGTGCAAGGGTTGTAAGTTATGCCCTGGGGGCCTATAAGGTTTATATAGAAAGTTGTTGTATAAATTATAGGCAGCGAAATCCCGCTGCCCTTTTTCATATTCGAAAGTGATTGGATAGCAACTAACACCCCTTCCACGCCCAACATTTCCCCAAACACATCCAATAAAGATTTTGAGATAGCCATTTTGTTCCACACAGTTCAAAGTTCAGGAAATTATACCTTTGAGCAGGACACTCCCCCCACAGTCTTTAGGGTAAGGTTTATAAGTTATGCCCTGGTGGCATATAAGGTTTTTATTGAAATGTTTTTCGTAGAAACATGAAAAAGGGCTCATTCGACAGGAAATTCAAAGGGCTAGTGCCCTTTTTAATAGTACAAAATGATTTGAGGGCAACTGACCCCCCTCTCACGCCCATCTTTCCCCAAACACATCCAATCAATATTTTAGATAGCCATTTTATTCAACGTAGTTGAAAGTTTCGGAAATTAGGTGTTTAAGGATGACTACCCCTCCCCCCCTTCAACCCTCAGGGCAAGGGCTTTAAGTTATGCTCTCGGGGCATATAAGGTTTTTATTGAAAGCGTAGAAACTTCAATAGGGCTCATTCAATTGAAAATTGAAAGGGCTAGTCCCTTTTTTAATAGTTGAAAGTGATTGGAGAGCGACTAACGCCCCTCTCACGGCCATCATTTTCCCAGACACATCCAATCACAATTTTTAGACAGCCATTTATTCCACGCAGTTGAAAGTTTTGTAAATAAGGTCTTTAAGGATGACAACCCATCCCCCCCACTACCCTCAGGGCAAGGGCTTTAAGTTATTCTCTGGGGCATATAAAATTTTAATTGAAAGCGTAGAAATTCAAAAGGGCTCATTCAATTGGAAATTGAAAGGGCTAGTGCCTTTTTTAATAGTTGAAAGTGATTGGAGAGTGACTAACGCCCCTCTCACGCCCATCATTTTCCCAGATACATCCAATCAAAATTTTGAGATATCAATTTTGTTCAACGTAGTTGAAAGCTCTAGAAGTTAAGTCTTTTAGGATGACAACCCCCTCAAAGCCCTCAGTGCAAGGGTTGTAAGTTATACCCTGGGGGCATATAAAGTTTATATAGAAAAGTAGTAGTGATATGTCAATCTAAGAGAGGAGGGTCCTATCCTTTTTGCATTTTTATTATGAATTATTATGGATTTTTATTGTTCATTGTATTGGGTGTAAGGATTTTTATTGTTCACCATACAAGCGGGCTATCCTTCCATGTTTTATTTAATGATTTTTTTTGTATGGACCTTTTATGTTTATCGATGTAAGGATTTTTATCATTCACCGTACAAGCGGGCTATCATTCCATTTTTTATTTGATGTTTTTTTGTATACATGTTTTATGTTTATGAATGTAAGGATTTTTATTGTTCACCATACAAGCGGGCTATCATTCCATGTTTTATTTAATGATGTTTTTTTGTATGGATGTTTTATGTTTATGGATGTAAGGATTGTCAATCAACATTCCAACGGGGCTTTCACCTTGCTTTCCAACGGGGCAGTATGGATTGGTGTTTTATTTAATGTTTTTTTTGTATGGATGTTTTATTGTATGGATATATGGATTTTTATTTTAATGGTTTTTTATTGATGTCATTTTATTGTTCTCTAATGATGATATTTTTCTTTTCCAATGATACGATTTTTTGCATTCTAATTATCTTCCCATTGGTTTTTATGAAATTTGTGTTTGTTGTAGGAATCGAACGTAAGACCCGTGATTTCCTAAGTTAAAAGACCGACGCGTTAATCGACTGAACCAACAAGCCATTGAATATATTATGATTTTAGAAATACATCCAATGTATTTTTTCTGGGACATTGCCCAACTGATGTTAAGCGTCACAATATCGTAGCAAGTTCATTCCAATGAATTGGAACAAGTTCAAGCACATTCGATTTATAAATTGGATTTTTGATAGGTGTTAAAAGTGACCTGGTTCGGGACATTTTTATGGCATGATCGTGAGAATAAGCATACCACGATGATTTGAGATGCATACTAGACAGACAATTTTTTCTGATGCTTGGGCCCCAAGTCCTATCCCTATCCCTCAACCCTATCCTTATATCCCTCCCTCCTTCAATCACCTCCAGGCCCCCTCCCCATCCCCCCAAACTTTTTTTTTAGTTTTTTTTCAACTTTTTTATATGTTTAGAATGACATGGAACATACTTAAAACAAAAAAAATCATATTTAATATTTTCCAACTGAATTTTTTTTACTGAATTTTCTTATGCACTGAAATTATTCAACTTTGTGGATATGCGAGATTGAGATCTCCGAAGATGGTTGCACTCAAAGAGAATGCCAACATAAAAATAATAGTTGATGAAGAGGGGCATCTTCTTGCTAGTGCTTGTGGTAACATGTTACCCAGTGTTAAACCATATCGTCACCTTTCGGGTATTAGCATTCAAATGAAAGCAAAGACGAAAAGAAAGGCCTACTCTTCTACTAATGTTTTAATAAACAGTGAAATTTCCGGAAAAATAAAAAGGGTATTGATAGAAAATATAACTAAGGAACACAAAGATGAATCGATGAAAAACGAAGTACCAGCAAACGTTACTAGCATTGATCAAACAGTCAATGAACCTAATAATACCAAAGACGAAACGCATATTGAACCTGTCGGTGACACACCAGTAAAATTTGTGTATGATTGAAAATGGAATAATGATTTTGCTACTGATTATGAGCTAAGAGAAGACAATAGCTACAATACCAAGAGAGAACATGGTGAACTATTTTATGGAACAGATTAAAAATGTCCAAAGTTGATCATTGATATTAATAATGTATTATAATATATTATTTGAATTGATATTCTACATGGCATTATTTCATTAAAAATACATTATGCATTACATTGTTATGTGTTCATAATTTTAGAGTTTGCTAGCATATCAAACGTTTAGAATATCTATTAAAACATCGGAGATGTAAGAAATGGAATTTCAATACATCATATGTCGGATAGATAGATTAACATAGAGAAAATCTAAGTATAAGAATGGATAAATTCCCTATCAACATCTATTGCAAGATACATGGGATAATATTGACAAAATCTTAAGTATCAGGGTGAACAAATTTTTCTATCAGCATTTTTATCAGATACAACGGATAAAATTGAGAAAATCTAAGCATCAGAATAAATAGATTATTCATTCTTTAGGCAAATTCCATTTCTTACATCTCCGATGTTTTAATAGACATTCTAAACGTTTGATATGCTAGCATACTCTAAAAATAATGAACACATAACAATGTAATGCATAATGTATTTTTAATGAAATAATGCCATGTAGAATATCAATACAAAAAATATATTATAATACATTATTAATATCAATGATCAACTTTTGACATTTTGAATCTGTTCCATAAAATAGTTCACCATGTTCTCTCTTGATATTGTAGCTATTGTCTTCTCTTAGCTCATAATCAGTAGAATAATCATTATTCCATTTTCAGTCATACGCAATTTTTACTGGTGTGTCACCGACAGGTTCAATATGCGTTTCGTCTTTGGTATTATTTGGTTCATTGATTGTTTGATCAATGTTAGTAACGTTTGCTGTTACTTAGTTTTTCATCGATTCATATTATATTTCTTAGTGATATTTTTTATCAATGCCCTTTTTATTTTTCCGGCAATCTCACTATCTATTACAACATTATTTTTACACAGGTAACAGTTTCGGCACGTAGACAAGATATGGTTTATGATATTAGTAGAAGATTAGGCCTTTCTTTTCCTCTTTGTTTTCATTTGAATGCTTATACCCGAAAGCTGACGATATGGTTTAACACTGGGTAACATGTTACAAAAAGCACTATCAAGAAGATGCCTCTCGCCATCAACTATTATTTTTATGTTGGCATTCTCTTTGAGTGCAATCATCTCCGGAGATCTCAATCTCGCAAATCCACCATCATAAGAGTTGAATGTTTTTGGTACTCCAAAGAAATTTAATTCCTTACTGTCATGACAGTGCACGCATACGTTTCCGATAGTGCTACCACTTGTACTTATTTCATAGTTTAAATATTTCTCCTTGTCAGCATTCACTGCTACGATAACGCTATCATGTGAACACACTTTCTTAAAATGCTTCATCTTCACTTTTTAGAGATATTAGTTATGTGTTTATTCCACTGCTTAAAAAATACTGATTTAATACATGCAGTAAACTTGGTTGTGTCGATCACCCATCATAGAGTACCAGTGGGAAAGCCGCATCGTGTCTATGAGCAAGTATGGAGTACGATTGGTAGAGCCGCAAGCATATTTCATGTCATTTTAAGATACATAAAAAAAGTTGAATAATTTTAGTGCATAAGAAAATTCAGTCCAAAAAAATGGTTACTACAAACATTATTTTTCTAATAGCAAAAGTCACGACTAACATTTCTATATCATTCTCATTTTGAGTTTGGAAAATATTAAATGTAATTTTTCTATGTTTTAAGTATGTTTCATGTCATCCTAACACCTGTAAAAAAGTTGAAAAAACTCAAGAAAAAAGTTGGGGGGAGGGGTCCTGGAGGAGGTTGAGGGAGGGAGGGGTGTAGGGATAGGGTTAAGGGATAGGGGTTCTGACTTGGAGCCCAAGCATCAGAAGAAATTGTCTGTCTAGTATGCATCTAAAATCATCGTGATATGCATATTCCCACGATGATGCCATAAAAATGTCCCGAAACAGGTCACTTTTAACACCTATCAAAAATCCAATTGATAAATCGAATGTGCTTAAACTTGTTCCAGTTCAATGTAATGAACTTGTTACGATATTGTGACGCTTAACATCAGTTGGGCAATGTCCCAGAAACAATACATTGGATGTATTTCTAAAATCATAACGTATTATGATAACGCTTGTTGGTTCAGTCGATTAACGTGTCGTTCTTTTACCTTAGGAAATCACGGGTCTCACGTTCGATTCCTACATCAAACACAAATTTCATAAAAATCAATGGGAAGATACTTAGAATGTAAAAAATCGTATCATTGGAAAAGAAAAATATCATCATTAGAGTACAATAAAATGACATCAATAAAAAACTATTAAAATACAAATCCATATATCCACACAATAAAACATCCATATAAAAAAACACATTAAATAAAACACCAATTCATACTGCCCCGTTGGAAAGCAAGGTGAAAGCCCCGTTGGAATGATGATTGAAAATACTTACATCCATAAACATAAAACATCCATAGAAAACAAAACATCATTAAATAAAACATGGAATGATAGCCCGCTTGTATGGTGAACAATAAAAATCCTTACATTCATAAACATAAAACATGCATACAAAAAAACATCAAATTAAACATGGAATGACAGTCCGCTTGTATGATGAACAATAAAAATCCTTAAATCCATAAATATAAAACGTCCATACAAAAAACATCATCAAATAAAACATGGAATAATAGCCCGCTTATATGGTGAACAAGAAAAATCCTTACACCCAATACAATGACCAATAAAAATCCACAAACATAAAACATCCATACAATAAAACATGTATGGATTCATAAAAGAGTACTGTCCGCTCGGAGATATTAATATATGCAAAAAGGATAGGACCCCTCTCTCTTAGATTGACACATCACTACTTAGAAAGTTGTTATAGAAATTTCAAAAAAGGGCTCATTTGATTGGGAATTGAAATTGCCCTTTTTAATAGTCGAAAGTGAGTGGAGAGTAATTCACCCCCTCTTACGCCCACCATTTCCCCAAAAACATTCAATCAAAGTTAAGAGATAGCCATTTTGTTCAACATAGTTAAAAGTTCTGGAAATCATGTATTTAAGGATGACGAACCCCCCAGAGCCCCAAGGGCATAGGTTGTAAGTTCTGCCCTGAGGGCATAAAAGGTTTTTATAGATACACTTGTCGTAAAACTTCAAATGAGGCTCATTAAATTGGAAATTGAGAGGGCTAGTGCCTTTTGTAATAGTCGAAAGTGATTGGAGGGTAACTAACCTCCCTCTCACGCCCACCATTCCTCCAAAGACTTCCAATTAACATTTTCAGATAGCCATTTTGTTCAACGTAGTAGAAAGTTATGGAAATTAGGTCTTTGAGAATGACGCCCCTCTAGCACTCAGGGCAAGGGTTGTAAGTTATCCCCCGGGGCATATAAGGTTTTTATTGAAAGCGTTGTCGTAGAAACTTCAAAAGGGCACATTTGCTTGGAAATTGAAAGAGCTAGTGCCATTTTTAATAGTTGAAAGTGATAGGAGAGCGACTACCGCCCCTCTCACGCCCACCATTTCCCCAAACACATCCGATCAAAATTTTGAGATAGCCATGTTGTTTAACGTAGTTGAAAGTTCTGGAAATTCGGTCTTAGATGATGATAACCACCCTAACAGACCTTAGGGTAAGAGTTGTAATTTATGCTCTTGGTGCATATAAGGTGTTTATAGAAAGCGTTGTTGTTTCCAAAAGGGTTTATTCGATTGGAAATCGAAAGGCCTAGTGCCCTTTTTAATAGTCGAAAGTGATTGGAAGGCTTGGCATTTTTATAGTAAAGATCGATGTGGGTATAATGTATTATTTTTTGTTGTTGTTGTTGTTTAGACCCGGAGACTTCGTATCAAAGGGGTTGTCGTGGGAACTTCGAAAAGGGCTCATTCGATTGAAAATAGAAAGGGCTGATGCCCTTTTTAATAATCGAAAGTGATTGGAGGGCAACTAATCCCCCTTCCACTCCCACCCTCCCACGCCCACCCTCCCATTTGCCCATTATGTTTACATAAACATAAATTATAATAAATAGCCGAGTCATACTCAAAACAAGTACAAATTAGCCTTACTATTGATGACAACCCCCTTGCCTTCTCAAGACCAGAACATAACTTAGGCTTTACTTGAAAAAAAAAATGACCGTGGATTGTCTGTTTAATGTACATATACTGATATTTATTCCTTAAAATAAAAAATGGGTAAAAAAGTGCGGAAAAAATTTTTTTTTAATTATTTAAGTGAAAAAAGTGAAAACATTTAAGCATATTTTGTTTTCAGTAAACCGCAAATTATGTGCTGGTCTTGAGAAGGCATGGGGGTTATCAGCCCTACTAATGTTAATTTTCACTCGTTTCGAGATTTACTCGGCTATTTATTCTAATTCTGTACATTTTGAATTTCATTTATTTATTGATAGTGATTTGTGGTAGTTTCACGCTTGGATTATTACTTGACTTCATTTCTGCCCATTTTTGGCTTAATGGAGCTCTTTACTTTTCTTTGAAAAGCTTGTTTTGTGGAAAAAGTATTTTTAGATGAATTTCTGTTCGTTTTTTATTGACAGAATCATTTTCATGAAAAAGATAATATTTTATATCTTTTTTTCTATAAGAATCCATAGCTTGGCATAATTGTGGGCGTTTGACAAGCCCAATATCCCTAAAGACATAGTTGCTAGACGGTTCGACTATGCTGAACAAAATAGTTGTCTCAAAATTTTGACTAGATGTGTTTGGGAAATAAATGGGCTTGGGACCCTAGAACTTTTAGTTTTGAATCGAATTAGCTTCTTTAAATGTTTCAATGATATTTTTAGCTATTATACAGTGATGCTGCCTATGATATTGCTTATATGTCTTTTTGAAAACCTGCATGTATACAGTTTTTTCGTTTAATTGGAACGCCCCCTAAACACTTCCTGGAAGTTTCACCTTAATACTCTTAGCGTCATTAGTTACAGTAATTGTAGTTGTCGTGCTAAAAGTATACACATAGTGTCTCCTGGCTAGTTCAAAATCCCCCACAACATACTCTTAAAGATCTAACTTAATAACTTAATCTAACTAAATAAGTTGTTCTTGAGATATTGCTTTGTCACCTTCTTGAAAGTTCACATGCTCATAGTTTGTTCTGATTTAGTTCAACGTCCACCTAAATATTTCTTATATTTGATTACTGAAGACATTGTTATATTCTCTTTGGACTATTGGCTACAAAATGGCTGTCTCACAATTTCGATATAATGTGTTTTGGAAAAAGAGGACATCAGGGAAAGGGGGGGGGGGTTATTTTCTCTCCATCCCGCTTGACTCTTAAAATGAAACTAGAACTATGCATTTCCAATTAAATGACTCGCCTCCTCTAAAGTTCACAAGACCACCTCTTCATAAGAACCTTACATTCCCCCGAGGCATAACTTAAAACCCTTATAGTAGAAGGCTATCTTTACTCCCATCACTCACCCCTGCTGCCACCTACAACTTTTTTTAACACCATGTATGAGCATAGCCACCCTAGGGAGAACACGTGGTTAATGGGGTCAATGACCTCTTTCTCCATGGTCTCTTTCTCCAGGTGTGTTTTTGGTACGCTCTCAGCGAATGTTATGATCCAAAAATAGTATTTGTTGTTGTTTCCGAGGCAAAAGTCAAGGTCAATGTTGTTGTTGTTGTTGTAAGTGCACGCTCTCAGCGAATGTTATGATGTCAGGAAATAGTATTTGTTGTTGTTTCCGAGGCAAATGTTATGAGTTTCCAGGAAACCGTTAGATCACGTGTTTCCTTCTCAGCCAATCAGAGGGCTGGTTACATATCCTTTCTCAGCCAATCAGAGGGCTTGTTACATATGATTTCCCCGTTACATAACAATTCGCCCTTGAGATTTCGTATATAACGGACATGCAATGTGATTAAATTATCAGAAAGTATTTTGACACAATGGATAAATTTGATGAATTAGAAGCCTTGGCAACTTCAATTTACCATGTAAGCTCCGTTTTTATTTTCAAAATAAAATTATTTTCCTTGGTCACCCTCCAGTTTATTTAGGTAAGTACCCCCCCCCCCTCAAACCTAACCACCTTGCAATCTTTATACTCGATGGAAAACGTAAAATATATTCTTTTACCCTCAAAACCTAACCCCACCCCATTGTTTTACAATCAAATTCTCGCAAATAGAATTAATTATCCTTTCGTTAAATTCCTGTTTTTTATTTTCAAATAAAATTATTTTCCTTGGTCACCCTCCAGTATATTCAGGTAAATCCCCCCCTCCCATACAATAGAAACATCACTATACAATCTCGATGGAAAACATAAAATATATTCTTTTTACCCTCAAAACCTAACCCCCCTCCATCATTGTTTTTACAACCAAATTCTCGCAAAAAGAAATAATTATCCTTTCGAAAAATTTAGCTTTTCCATATTGTAATCTTTTCTCTAACTGAGACTTCCGTCCCTGTTGTTATTAAGCGTTCTGTTTTGACATAATGCTCCAGCGCGAACCCTATAATTAGCTGTCACCCCTTTTCCTGTTTGTATACATTAGCTGGTTTAGGCAATCGAGGTTTTCAGTGCTTTTACGTAATTCAGTGTTTGTCTGAAAATAGCGGTCAGCTAATTTTGTCTGCAAATTAGCGATAGACCTAGGGTGGGTTAATTTTCCTAAATTTAGGGGAGGGGGCGTGAATCCGTGATTTTTGTT
>JAQQPU010018776.1:0-17160 GCA_029168905.1 Artemia sp. Kazakhstan ARC1039
CTACGATCAGACCATAAAAGCTTGCAGTACCTGCGCACATTTAAAAACCCCACGAGCATTCTAGCTAGATGGATTATGAAAATCCAAGACTTAGATTACGAATTTGAACATTTAAAGGGAAAACAAAACGCAGCTTGCGACTTTTTAAGTAGATACCCAGAAAATATTCCGTCGGAAGCTGAGGAAAATGAAGTTAACGCTATCAATGCTAAGAGCAAACATAAATGTAAGAAAAACAAAGTCAAAGACACAGTAAAGGAAAATAAGGTTAACTATTGTCCCTTATCGTTAGAAAATATAAAAAGAAAGCAAAAAAAGGACGAAATATGTTCGGCGCTTATTAATTATTTTGTGAATGACGATGTGTTACTTGATAAATTCAAAACTCTTAGAAAAGAGATAGATAATTTTTACTATGATCTTGATGAAGAAATACTGTGTAGAATTGTGACTGCTTAGACAAATAGAAGCCAAACCTCAATAATAACTGTATTACCACAAAACTTAATAGTGCCTGCATTTGAATATTTTCTTTCAAATATAGGTGGACATTTAGGGGTAATGAAAACGATCAATAAATTAAAACAATATTTTTACGTGCCGTCGGCAATGACAAAACTTAAAGAATTTGTAAGTACATGTGAAGCATGTAACTTAAGAAAAATCCCCCAGCTTATCCTAATCCTCCAATGGGAAGGGTCCCGGTAGTAAAGTACCCCTTCGATATTATCTCATTTGACTTATACGGAACAAGTGGAGGCTTGCCTGTCTCTAGCAGAGGCCATACTTGTATTCTTTCGGTTATAGACCACTTTTCAGGATTTACTTTTGCAAAAGCATTAAAAAATCAAGGTGCTTATGCCACCAGTAAGGAGTTAGCAAAATTATTTTTAAAATTTAGCATTCCTAATAAAATTTTGAGTGATAACGGGAGCAATTTTGTTTCAAAGGTAACAAAAGATTTAATGAGTTTTCTTAATATAGAGAAAATGGTGACAGCTCCGTACCACCCAAAAGCTAATGGTAAAATAGAAAATAGCCATAAAATATTTTCGAACGTATTAAGTATTTATACAAAAGGCAATAGGAACGACTGGGATCAATTCTTACCTTATTTAATTAACGTAATCAACACTGCTTATTCAGAAACAACTAGATAATCCATTTTATTTACTTTTTGGTCGTTATTTTAGAATCCCGTATAATGAGATTATTGAATCTCGGCAATATTATAATAGCTCGGAAGATGAAAAACAAGAATTCATAAATAGGATGAGGAAAACTTATAAAATAGTTAAGCAAGAGTTGGAAAAATGTAAAATAAACCAAGAGCTAAAAAACAAACCCAAAGTCAAGGGGAGTATAGATTTCAAAGTAGGAGACTGCGTCTACCTAAAGAACGAAGCAAAAACGGAAGGCAAAAAACTTTCCAACAAATATTCTGGACCGTACAGAATAGTCAAAAGGTACGATAACGATTATACTTTTATAATGGAGAACCCCGATAGCGGAAGAACTTACAAGGCACATGTTAGCAGAATAAAAAGAGCCAAGTTTCCGGAAAGATGGGTATCACAACCCTCTTCTACTGATTCGTCAGATTCGGAAAATGAGCCACCTAAATCAAGATTGGCAGAGCTAAAACCCTTGAATTTTAAACAAGATTATTTTGAAGAGGAGAGCGATGAGGAAAACTTCGAAGAATTTTTAGCTATGAAAAATCTAGTTATTCCAGAAAAAATCCCTAATACCAGTAAGAATAAAAACGCCAAAAAGTCCATTTATCGGCTAGCGCAGGAGATTTAGACTATACAATATCTCCAAAAACCCAATTTTTCCCCGATAGAATTTCGACCCCTTGTCCCCCCAAAAGATTTCCAGACGATATGGTTTCCCCTGCAACACCGATAGAAAGGCCCCTGTCCTTACAGGAGGAATTAAACAGAGCTGTAGAAACCCCCGGCATTACTGTAAAGAAAACTCCCCCCAAAAATTCAACTAAAACAAACCTGCGAGAAGCTATGGATTTAATAAATTTTCCCATAAAAACGAGTCAAAGTACATTGCCCGAGAATAAAACTCCCAAGGATGACCAGCAAGGACAATATCATGATATAACTGTTTCAAAGGTCAAGTCTAAACAGTGGACTTCATGGAGGGAAACCCTAGTGCAAAAAATGCCCCATCCCCCTGAGGACATGGCCTTCAAACAGTGGTGGAACCCAGCAAAAACTATTGATTCTTCTCAAAGCTCTCAAGAATGTTTCAAATCCCCCGAGTTGAGAACTCAAGGCGAGGACTTAGGGAATAAACCTTCTACTTCCAGAGGAGTAGAAATTTACGAAGGAAGGGCAGGTGATACCTCAAAAAGTGCCACCCCTAAAAGTTCCAATCCGGATTCGTCGGAAACCAGTTCCGAAGAGTCTGACGGCGGATCAGACCATATAGTAGTTAAAGAAATAGGGAAATCAAAACCGAATTCAGCGGCTGCACACGCGAAGGAAACAAGATTAAAAGGGCAAGAAGTTTTGAAAAAACAATACAAAAAGTTTGACCTTATTTCGCTAGAAAAACCGAAAAAGAAAAAACCGCAAGAAACAGAGGAGAAAATAACGACACAGTCAGGCAGAACGGTTAAAAAACCTGACAGATGGAAATATCCCTAATTAATGTAAAGACAAATTTCAAATCCCTGATGAAAATCAACTTAAGATCCACCATAATAAATTTAACAGTGTGCAAGTAAAGTTAACCAAGTAAATATTAATGAAAAAAAATATATATAATACAAGTGATGTCAAAACGTCGGCGATCAGGGAGAAAGGCCCAAGGTGAGAAGCTCGTTGCCGACCGATGGTGACAAATAGTGTTTTTAGGTCCTGTATGGCACATTCTGCCTACTAGGTAGCTACCTTACGAAAATCAACTATACCCCTATAAATGTGGATTAATCAGTTGGATAACCTATAATGTACCCAGTTATTGAGATCAATAACGGAACTTATATCATGGGGAGGGGAGGTCGTGTTTTCGGGGTCAATATCGTCGATTCTATATGTGAATCGATGATATTCATACTTTGAATTCATACTCCTCCATGGAATTCAACTTATATTCTACAAATGAACTATGGAAATCATCCCCTACTCAGTATTAAGTTGTGTAATCAAATCTAAATAGATGGACCACGTTTTGTGGGAAGCCTGGGGAGAAACTGAAAGCCCATGCAGCTTTTAATTTGTTGTGGGCTTGCTTGCCCTCGGATTTTCTATGAAAAAATCGACCCATTTTCTAACCAAGATGGATATTATCCAAAACAAGAAATTGCCAGTACAGAAGCCTCTAATCATATGACGTATTTTGTCTTAGTGCAGACTATAATTGTTTTAGGCCTACACATAAAATAGGATACCAGTGTAATTATGTGCTGCACGCTTGCTTATTCATGTGTTTCTTACTCGAGAAATATAATGTAAAATTAAATTGTATAGCGATTATTAGCTACTCTTTAAAGTTATATCTCAACCAGTCATAGAGGTATATCACGACCAGAATAAAGCTCGGAAGTCCTAACTTTACTTTCCTAACCTATCTAATCCTAAAATATTTATTCTGTTTTACGCCTACAAATCAGTTTTCTTTGGCCAATGCCACAAAATGATTACATAATAAGAAATAACCTAAGTAAAAATTAAAGTGCCTTTGAAAAAAAAATAATAACAAAGAAGTAAACAAACGAATTTTGAGAAAAACGGGTAAAATTAATAGTAAATTAATTCTAGAAACAAAAAATAAGATGAGGCTTAAGAATATCATCATAATCCTCGTTGTTCACGCAGTGGCCCAAGATATTGTAAAACGTGGAGTAACATCCAACAGGAAAATTCCTTGCTAGCTAGCCATGACGCATAGAAGATCTTTATGAAATTGGACCCCAAACCCTTCGATACCTTGCTTCAACAAGTAACAAGACTAGAAAGAAACACGAATGAACTCAAAGAATCGACCAATTTCTGGTGGAACATACTCTTGGCCGTATGTTTCGTATTCGCGACTTCCCTGACCATAAGAACCCTATTGACTTGTAATTACGGAAAAATCCTGAGACTAAGAAGGCGAAAAACAAGAGAAGAACACGGGGAAACAGCTGAAATACAGAGGTTAAACCCGGAACCCCATGAGAACATCTAAGCCAAAAAATAGGGAAGACATTACAAAACGAGTGGGTATAGAGGTCTCCACTCGTCCTTGCTATGTCTTGTTCCCTCATTGTAGTATCGTTTACGTAAAATCGTGTGGTTATGACGCTACAACATGCGTTTCTTAAACAGCACGGACGTGCGTGAACAATGCAGGCATGAAATATGTTGTAAAATTAGACCTCAAAATTAATCATGTAGCATAAACTCTGTTTAAATGATAATTTAAATTTAATGTAAAATTAACTAAGTGTTGAAAGAAGTTAAAATAAAGTGTATGTAGTAGTGTATATTAGAAAGTATAATAAGAGGCCACACTTAAAGTTGAAGAATTAATATTTTATAACGTCGTTAGGCTATAACAACTTAGAAGAAACTTCTATGTATTGAATTTCCCAATGGGAATTATGTCGTTTTATTATAACCAAAACGATAAAAATTTAGTTTTCTTTACTAATATTAGTGTATTTATTTAACTCTATCTCATAGCGTAAAATTCATGTACCCGATCAATACGTGACTATTTGTACTATAAGTATTTACTTTAAAGAACGTTTGATTCTGCCTCGTTATTTTTATTACAGGAAGCGGATTAACACATTGGATATCGAGAATTACAATGAGTTGCCCAGTGCAGATACAACCTAGTAGCATCTATTTTCGTCATACCTCAACCAACGAAGAGTACTCTCCATACACTCCAGGCAATTTTCATCCCAGCTTCGTCCACGAAAACAACAGTTACCTTTCATCATTGTTTCTTCGACCATGAACCATATTACGTATCAGGTAACATTATATTTGAATCTCAGTATCCAGCGCATTATCGAACTATATAATCACATAAATTCTAAGAACCCCATCGATCAGTACAAGATATAAATACAGAAATATCGCCCTTGATAATCATTATGGACCCCAGAATCATTTGACTGTATAGTGATGATATTTGAAGTTAAATGATATTTAACGATATTTGAAGTTAAAGGATATTTGAAGATATTTGAAGTTGAAGTTAAAGACAATATGCTGAAGGAGTCACTATAGTTTGATGTCAACCCGTTCCAAATCCAAAACTTCAATTCCCCCGTGATTAACCTAGGAATCACCGCAAAGGTTAATCGACGCAAGCCATGAGCTAACAATTTTATAAAAGGCACAAATGAACAATTTTACGCGAGAATACATTCTCTATGTGCCTCAAAATATCCTAAAAATGATATGCTGAGAAGAAAATAATAACCGCACTCCCAGTGTTCGACCCCTTAATGATAAGGCACCCTATGAACTCTCAAAAAAAGCAGGTGAGAATGAACCCTGATAGCATATGCCAAAACCTGTAGTGGGAAGCATCATTTCCCATTTGACAATTAGAGAAAACTTGTCGTGTGAACACAATCAGGCTCGAACTGTTCCATGAAGAAACCTGACGTAAGTGCTTTAAAAAATTTTGCCAAGACAAAAAGAGTGAAGGACAATAATTTAGAACAGAAGGATTAAGTACACTAAAGACTCGAAGGTGATGACATAGATGTGAATTTACATATGTTACTTCTTAATAACTTTGATAACTCAAAAATATCCTTTCATTAACGTTGCGTAACAAACAGTCCAAGTGAAAGTGTTTTTGTCACCAGTGAAAATGGTAAATATAATATTGTGTGTTATAAATCATTCATGTATGTACCACTAGATGTTCAAGTAGAATTAGGTGTAGTATTATCATGTTATTCGTTTAATGTAGCGTAGATAGAATGTAGTATGCCAAATAGACAGCAAAAAAAAAGCCTTGTAAAAAGTGAATTCAAAAAACATATGTAAAGGTAGAATAGCCCCAACCTTGTTGGAAAAGTAAAAGTAATCAGTGTTAGACATAGATAAAAAAAATATTTAGTATAGTAGCTAGCCTTGAACCATGAATAATCTTATTACGGTAGATGAATTTTAGATAGGGATGTAGAATAAAATAAGAAAAGTAATAGAAATTCTTTTTAGCATTCCTGATTAAGCCATAGCATAAATATAAAATAATTATGTAGAAGAAATAGTTAATAAATGGCGAACATTTTAAAAGCCCAAAGGCAAGCAATTACTAATGACGGGGCGTCATTAATTAATGGGTCGGGTAATATGTACCGTGAGCAAAATGCGATATATTTAAAATACAAAGATTCTTTCCTTCTAAAGATGATTCGGACAGAAATTAAACGTCCCCTAATTGAGTTCAAATACCGCTTCCAAGAGTCTAAATTCTTAATCAGCAAAAAGAGAAATTGCATTCTAGCTTCAGTCAAACAACGACGCTAGTTGGTTTGAATTTCGCTAAGATAATTAGTAACAAAAAAAATGCTACGCACAATACTTCTGAGGAAGTTTAAACTATAAGAGCCGTGTGAACGTTTGAATCATCAAAAATATTTAAGACGTATTATTGGACGAGGGTTCGCATCCTTGGGCCACGTGAGCCAATTGCGAGCCAGTCCTTACAGCGCAGGACGAACGAACTGTGTTTGGTAGTGGGGTAAAAGTGCTTTTGAAGGGATTGGTATTTGAGAATCAGGACCTCTTAGACAGAATTACTCGGCGTACGACCGTAACAATTCTTTGATTGTTGTACCTCTGTCACCATTATTGTCGTTTGAAGTGACTCACTGCTGTGCACCTAAATATGTAAGTCCCAATAAATATATCGTTTTTTACCTGTGTTTATTTCACTTTACATGTCTGCATCTAGCCTAGTAGCAGGTAATTAGTTCGCAAAATCTCCAAGGACGTTCCCAGGGAAACTGATCTTCAGATCGCTCGAAGAAAAGATGTCACATTTATATGGCTACACATATTATTTTCTCTCAATAATTGAGGGTGGCACGGTTATAAATTTACTTCACTCCCCATCGTTGTGGCGCAGGGCTCGGTGGCACAATCTTTGGCGCTATAAGCGGCGCTATCGAAGAACTTATAAAGTTTAAGTTCTCAGCTTTTAGGGTACGATATTACATTTGACGCGGTCAATATTTATAACCACGACCCTAAAGCTTTCATCGCTACAAATGTCTTTAAGGTGGACACAATCCCCCAGAGCCCATGGGCAAGGTTTGTTAGTTATGCCCTGGGGCATAACCCCTGGGGTTATGCCGCTTATACGTCATATAGTCATATAAGCTTTGGATCGGAAGGAGCTCATTTGATTGGAATTCAGAAGTTTTAGTGCCCTTTTTAAGAGTCAAAAATGAATGGAGGGCAATCAGCCCTCCCCCCTCAAGCATATCATTCCCAAAACATATTCGATCGGAATTCTAAGAGATTTATTTTGTTCAGCCTTGTTGAAAGGTCTAGTAATTATGTCTTTGGGGATGTCAACCTCCCCACAGTCCTCAGGACAAGGGCTGCAAGCTAGGCAATTCGTTCATTGTTTTCACATAGTATATGTTATTTAGAAAGGTATGAATATTTGAACTTTTCTTTCCAGGAAGACTAAGGGCATTCAGGTGAGCCTTTCAGATAATGTTGATGGGAGTGTTGAACTAAATCAAAACACGTTATTTATATAAGGATTGTCAAAAGTATGCAACACAGAAATAACTTAGTATATTAATTTGTAAAATTAAGAAAATGATTAGTGATTTAATTAAAAAGACAATATTTGCAAGCTACCAATACTACTACAACTACCGCTACTACTACTGCCAGGCTACTGCATTTACAGCATTGAGGGGAAATTCTAACTAAATCAAAAGACGCTATTTGCATGCAAATTGCCACAATAGTGTATATTAAGAATTGATTTCGGTATTAAGTTGGAACTTCCAGAAAATGCTTAAAGGGGAAGATCGTCTCACCAAACGACAATATGTGCACACTATTGCTAACACTACTGTTACTGCTACATTTACTACTACTACTACTTCTGCTATTTCTATTGCAACTACTTGTAAGGTTAAGAGCATTGAGATGAAAACTTCAAGAAGTATATGAAGGTAGAGGTTATCAAAAGGACATTCCAGCAGTGTCATAGCAATGGTTAATTGTATAAAGTTGAAACTTCTTGGACTGAATGAGAGGGATGTTCTACTATTATACTACTAATGCTAGTAGTAATACCGCTATTCCATACTTTTACTAGTAATGTCAAAACTACTATTACTACTACTACTACAACTATGCCTAAGGGTATGAATGTGAAATTTTTAAAGGAATTTTGAGGGGGAAGGTGAAATGAATCACAACAAGTCGTCTGTATGCAGATTGTCAAAAGGGTGTAACAACAATATCTTACGAATAGTTTGCTGTGTGAAGTTGAAAATAACTGGGCTTGTTGTGAGGGATGTTGAACTAACCAAAAGAAAATATTTGCATCCTAATGCTACTGCATCTGCTCATACTACTGCTACTGTTACTATTATTACTACTTTTATTATTACTACTATTGCCAGTAAAGCTTGGGCTACTAAAATTAATTCTACTGCTACTACTGCTATTAAAACGAAAGATATTAAGGTGAAAAATTTGGGATATATAGAAACTGTAAGGAACTAATTTGAAACACACTATGCCGACACAGGTTGTCAAACGGACGCATTAGAAATGCATTAAGGCATTAAGGCGAAGCTTTTAAGGAATATTTAGGCGAATGTTGAAATAAATCAAAACGAACTATGAGCATTGGATCTTCAAAAAGGTGACAGCAGTTTCTGAAGAACAACTTATTTTATTAAGTTAGACCTTTAAAGTTAAGTTGTGGGTGATTTTGAACAAGCCAGAAGGCACTATGTGTATATTTTTAATACTAATCCTACAGTTGCTTTAACTAATGACGCTAAGGGTATTAAGGTGAAACTTTTAGGGAACATTTAGGAGGAGTTCCAACCAAACGAAAAAATTGTATGGTTGCAGCTTTCTAAAGAACATATAAGAAATATGAAACACACTCAGACAAATTCCTCGATATATATCATGGAACCTTTTGATGGACAAAAACTGTCCATCGAAGGGCTAATCAAACTCGTCATCGAGTATCTTCACAATATTTAGGGGAAAAATATGTTTGCAATAAAAATAATATTTAGCTAGGTGTTCAAAGCAAAGGCAGATAAATTTCAGTCAATAAAATTTTAGGATACTAGTAAACTCTGTTAAGCATAATCAGTCGACTCGGTAGCAATGACACAGTGAAGAGCGAAATGCATTCCATGTTTTTTTTAGCCACTTCACATCAAAGGAGTTGTCATAAAAAGTTGTCTTCTAGACAAAAGATAAAGCACTACCATTATTATTCTTCCATAACAAACAACAGCATAAAAACAGAATTCTTATTGACAACACTAATTTAATGTTCACAAAATATTAACGGTCTCAAAATTTTTAGACAACCATTTTGTTCATCATAGTAGAATGGTCCAGCAACTACTTCTTTAGGAGTATTGGACCTGTCAATCTCCCACAATTATTCAATTCGCCTATTGTGCTTTAAAATAATCAAAGGGCATGGTGGTTATGTTTGCCAATAAGACACCTCAGCAATATACCGAGAGCAACTGGGGGTATTCAATTGAAGCTTTTGGGGCTACTGCTATTACTACTTCTGCTCTTACAATTTAAATAAGTAAAAAGAGTGCAACTGTATCCAAAATGTCACAAAGCATAGATCAGGTCTTTTGGGAATGATATTTAGTTTTGTTAGGATTAAAAATTGTAGAAAAAGTTTCTCCAACATGCAAATTTCAATCCAAACTGTGGATTCTTACGGAAAAAACTGAAAAGACACGAAATATTAAATTTTTTTCGATGAAAAAACAGTAAAAATTAATTAAATAACCTTTTTTGACAAAACAAGTTTTTCAGAGAAAAGTAAAGAGGTCTTTTTAGCCAAAAAAGGCTGAATAGAGCGCTTCCAGCGTTTAAATGGCTAATTTAACGCTTCCAAGCGTTAAATTACCACAAATCACTTTCAATAAATAGATAAAAATCAAAACGAACAGAAATTACAATAAATAGTCGAGTCAAACTCAAAACGAGCATAAATTAACATGAGTAGGGCTGATAACCGCCATGCCTTCTCAAGACTAGAATATAATTTACGCTTAACTGAAAACAAAATATATTTTGAATATTTTCACTTTTTTTACTTTCACAAATAAGAAATTATCAAAACTTTAAGGAACAGATATCAGTAGGCCTATATGTCACTTAAACTGACAATACATGGTTATTTGTTTTTTGTTTTTCAGTAAAAAAAAACATAAGTATAAAGTATCAAAAAACCATACTTTATGCTTCCCATTTGCAGAGGAGGTAATGCTAAATGGTGGCATTGCTAAATTGAACTAAGCCGATTCAATTTCTTTTTTTTATGAATTTCTATATAGTTGTGCATAAATCCACATTAACTATTACGAAGGAAGAGCGATGAGTCATTGTGTAGGGGAGAGGCGGGAGGCAGATACCTAAAAGATCACATTTCAATGCCCAAGCTGCTAACTCTCCTTGAGCCCTCAGATAAATTTAGAAAGGGTAGGGACGGAGGAGTAATAATGAATGTGTCATCTCCATTCATTTAGACTAAGGCTAACAAATAGTGCTGCGAGGTAATATCTCTTTTCTTACTGCCAAAATATATTAATGGTACTTATCTAAAAGCTTTCTTTGAGGAAACAGATTTGCTTCCTATCGCATAAAGTTGTATACAGGGATTGTAAGTGCGCATCAGCTATTACGAAGGAGGGGCATTGAGACAATTTTTACACAGGATGGAAGGGAGCGAGGGTAGATATTTCAAAAAGAGCACTTCAATGTCGAATATTATAAGTGTCATTGAGCCTCAAAATAAATATAGAATATGTTTGGGAAAGGGCAGAGGGGGACAGAACTGATGTCTAAGCCCTCTTGATTTCCAGGAGTATTTATGGTCTACGCTGTTATTATGCTGCGGTAGGGAAGGGTAATAGTTCCCCTCCCATTGCTACAATTGGCAACAGAAATGGAAAAAGCAAGGCAGGTCATCATGCGACCTCCCAGGAATTTTTGATGGGCTGGAGGTGGGGTGGGGTCAAATGCTACTAAAAACTTTGTTTTCAGCATTTGTAAAGGTAATATTTCTCCTTTCATATTGAAATACAATATTTAAACGTATTTAAACATATCTGTATTATATAGTTTAACATCAAAGAACTTTATTGAACAGTTTGCGATGGCTTAAGCCACACAGAAAATAAAAAGTCACACATAAACTCAATCCATATGAACAACGATACCCTTTTGTTCATGTGAAATTATGTTTTAAAATTGCATTCAAAACTTTTTCAACAAAACGACCGGTCATGGGAAATTTTGACAGGGTATTTCAACTGTCTTCAAAATTTTAATTACAATCCAACATTTGAATTCTCAAGCAGAAAATCTAAAAACTAGGGCGGTAAGAATCAATTTAAAGTCATTGATATATTAAATTTAACTGCATGAAACAAGGGGTTTAAGGGGTTGGTACCACTAAACATATTCTAATAAGGCCTGGGCATGATTCGGAAAACCATTAGAAATTAAACTTAAAAATAAACAAGACAAGAAAAACTTGTCAACTATCTTTTATAGAAACATCTTCTCTAAGAGATAGGGACGACACGACCACATTGCAGAGCGATGACGCAGTAGGTTTTAGAATTTTACAGTGAGAGAAGGAGGCGATACCCAAACTCTTGTCTGTAGTGATTTTTGTTCGTTTCAAGCTTGATTTGCATATTCAATTTAAGTTTCACTCTTTTTAAGATTTATTCATTCATTTACATTAATATCTAATGTATGTTTGTTTGCGTTGATTGTTTATTTAATTTCTGTTCGGTTTAAGTTTCATTTATACTTCAATAGCAAAATATTTTTTTCGTTTTAAGCTTGATTTTCATGTTCAATCTAAGCATTAATCGCTTTAAGATCTATTTATTCATTTATATTATTACTTATTTTATGTTTTTTGCTATGATTGTTCATTTAATTTCTGTTCGTTATGGGTTTCATTTATTCTTTAATAGTAATTTCTGGTCGTTTTGAGTCTGAATTTTAACAGGTATTTGTATCTGCTGAGCTTAAGTTTAAAATGTCCTTTACTTTTCTTTGAAAAACTTATTTTTCGGAAAGTTTTTTGAATTAATTTTTGTTCGTTTTTGATTGCAAAAAGTTTCAAATTTTTAAAAAGTCCTTATTTCAAAATCAAACTTTTAAAAAAAACAAATGTTCATCAAAGTATCAAAGTAACAATATCAAAGTAAATAAATGGGTTTGTATCAACCTGGGAGTTTTTATTATCGGACGTTTGAACTATTTTTAACAAAATCGCTATCTCAAAATTTTTACCGAATGGGTTTGGGGAAAAAAGGGTGTGGGGGGAGGGCTAATTGCCCTTCGGTCTCTTTTGACCCTTTAAAGTGTCATAGAACTTTATATTTTTAATCAAGTGAGCCTTCTCTGAAATTTACACGAGTATGCCTTCTATAAGAAACATATATACCCCCAGAGTAAAAGTTACAACTCCTGTCCCTGGGCCCTAGGGGGTTGAGTCGACCCCAGAGTTTTAATATCTGATGTTTGAACTATTTTTAACAAAATGGTCATCTCAAATTCTTATCGGATGGGTTTAACCCCGATAAACCCAAAGGCGTTGAGGGTGGGAGAGGCTAGTGACCCTCCAATCTTTTGTTACTCTGAGAAAATGAACTAAAACTATTTATTTCCATTCAAATAAGTCCTCTGAAGTTTATACGAGCATTACTTTCATAAGAATCATACACGGTCCCAGGACATAACTTACAATGCTTGCCCCCGGGACCGGCATGTATCAGTTGGGTTTGGCGAAAAAGGGGTGTGTTGGGGGGGGGGGGGGGGCTAGTTACCCTCTGATATCTTTTGACTCTTAAAACGTGAACTAGAACTTTCAATTTCCAATAAAATGAGCCCTCTCTGAAGTTTATACGAACATCCCTTTCATAAGAACCATATACGGCCACAGGACAACAGTTACAACGCCTACCCCCCTGGCCCTGGGGAGTTGCGTTGAAACCCAAGTTTTTGTTATCTAATTTTTGAAAAATTTTCAAAAAAATGGCAATCTCTGAATTTGTAGCGTATGGGCTTAGGGAAAAAAGGGCATGGGGGGGGGGGGCAAGTGGCCCTTAAAAATCTTGACTCTAAAAAAGTGAACTAGAACTTTCAATTTCCAATCAAATCAGCCCTCTATGAAGTTTCTACGAGCATCCCTTTCATAGAAACTATACATACCCTTAGGGCATAATTTAGAACGCCTTCCCCCGGGCCCTGGGGGGTTGTATTGACAACGGATTTTTTCCTAGCCAACATTTTTTCAAAATTTTTATCAGATGGGTTTGGAAAAAGAGGGCGTGGGAAGGGGGGCTATTTGCCCTCGAATTTCTTTTGACTACTAAAAAGTGAGCTCGTACTTTCAATTTCCAATCAAATGAGCCCTCTCTGAAGTTTGTACGAGCATCCATATCATAAGTACTATATATTACCCAGGGCATAACTTACAACGCCTACCCCCCGGGCTTTGGGGGATGTGTTGATAAATGAGTTATTGTTATCTGATTTTTGAAATTTTTTTAATTTAATGGCTATCTCAAAATGTTCATCGGATACTTTTGGGGAAAAGGGGCGTGGGGAGGGGGAGAGCTAGTTGCCCTCCAATATCTTTTGCTCTCAAAAACTGATCTAGAACTTTCAATTTCCAATCAAATGGGCCCTCTCTGAAGTTTTTACGAGCATCCCTTCCATAATAACCACATATTCTTCCAGGGCATAACTTACAACGCCTTCCCTCGGGCCCTGGGGGCTGTATCCGCCCCGGAGTTTTTGTTATATGGGCTTTGAACTTTTTTTATGGCAATTTTTATTTTAATGGCTATCTCAAAGTTGTTATCGGATGGGTTCGAGGAGAAAAAGGGCGTGGGGGGGGGGGGGGTGGTGGCTAGGTGCCCTCCAATCTCTTTTGACTCTTAAAAAGTGAACTAGAACTTTCAATTTCCAATCAAATGAGCCTTCTTTGAAGTTTATGCGAGCATCCCTTCCGTAAGAACCATATATGCCTCCAGGGCATAACTTACAGGTAGTAGTAGTAGTACTCGACCCAACACTAGTTTACATGAAGTGGCCTTTGCTAGCTTTAGAAAATCTTGGTAGGTTAAGTAGACTTGTTGACTTCAGGGTCCTAATTATGTCAAAATCTTTGGGAGAGGGGGCAAAGAAGGAGCCAATTTTCCCTAATCAAGTGAAAATGATTAAGTAAAAAAAGGAAAAATGAGGCTTATAGTACCATAAACACAAAGGTATACTAAAGGAAACTGACCAACTTCTGTGAATGCTTAATTGTGTAGGCTTATTTTAGTTTTGACAAAATTTTTGAAGACAATGAATTCAGCTGGAGGGAAACTTGGGTCTGGGTGGTAGTTGCCTCCCGCTGCCCTATAGCAAATTACGCCCCTGGTTTCTTTAAGCCGGCAGGCCCACTGGGGATTGAATTTCGGTTTCGTTACTTCCCCATTCATTTTTAGTACCTAAAAAGGAAAGTACGCAGCAGATTTGGGTCAAACCAAGTCGCCAAACGCTAGATGAGGTTGACATAATTCTACAATTAAGAGCTAGGCACACGTAGCTGATTTCTGGAACCAATTTCAGAAAGGTTATATTCCACGTCGAGTGATTATAATTAATGATGCTAAGAGGCGGGGCTTAGTGACGTTTTTCGGTGATTAATCATAATTAATTACGATTAGTTTACGATAATCATTAAATACGATTAGTTACATGCCTAAAGCTCTAAAGCTCTAGTACATTCCTTGTCTAGAAATAATTAATGATGATTAATCACCGAAAAATCGTCACTAAGCCCCGCCTCTTAGCATCATTAATTGGAATCACTCGACGTGGAATACACCCTTGCTGAAATCTGTTCCCGAAATCAGCTACCTGTGCCTAGCCCTTTAGCGCACAGTTCATATAATTATCCAGTAAGCTTATCACAGATCATTTCTGGTCTTCGTTCTCGGTGTGAACAAAAAGCTCCTCCCACTTCTTCGTACAGTTATTAATAGCGGGTTTCCACTTGTTTCCGATTGTTTCGCGTCTGACTTGTCTACCCGTGAAAAGATCTGACGCCGCTTATGTTTCTACGTTCTCTGGAGCACTCGCACCCCGGTCCGGGTTTTTATAATGGGTGAGATAGGGATTGATCATACTGGATAATTATATGAACTGTGCTTTAGCGTGAACTCCTATTCTCGTTAAATCACGACATTCTTTGACCAGTGTTTCCACTTCTCCCAATTTTTCGGGAGATCTACCGAATTTCTTATCCATCTCCCGACAAAAACAGAAGATACCGAATCTCCCGAAAATCTCCAGAAAACTTAATCCCCGAAAAAAAAAGTATTCTTTCCCCGTAAAAAATAAACGATTTCCGGTAATTCTGTTGACAAACATTCGTGTAACAGGAAGTAACGCATAACATACTAGCTAGCATCTTCATTTATGGATTTTTCTCTTGTCTAGTGATGCTGAAGACGCTCATTTCAATTAAATTAATACATTACAGGTCAGGTTAGAGATAAACAGGCCAGGCGCCAGACAGTATTTAGATCTATATAGTATATTCTGTTTTAGTCATAAGAAGATTAATCCTTCAGATAGACCAAACATAGGTAAATATTATTTGAAAAGTATAGGCTATAAAGATTATAAGAAATTATCTTAAAATAAGATATTATAACATAGGTAATTCATTATTTAAATATTGGGGGGGGGGGGGGTACTATCTTCCTCAAATCCTAGACTATAAAGACCTGATATTCGTAATTCGTCCAGATTTTCTGTCATCGTCCTGAACTTATCGGTAGTCCCCGAAGCCGCGCCACGCCGAAATGACGGCGGCGAATGTGTGATTCAGTATCGGCGGCGGCACGCCGCCAGGCGCGCCGAAATTTTTTTGGCGGCGCGCCGCCGATTTTAGACCGGCGGCGCGCCACGGCGCGCCGATTTTTCTAATTAAAAATAATAATAAAAATTCCACTTCACCAAGCACGTTCAACCTCGATTTTAGTAAGGATTTTTAAATGGTTGGCTAAAAACATACAAGAACAATATGACAAAACAAGAATTTTTTGGGCCGTGCGGAAAGTGTTTATGTTCACCGTCGATCAGACCAAGTAGAATTCTCATTTTTAGGCACTAGACCCAGGGAAACCTATGTTGTGTTTATGTTTAACATCGCATTGTTCCTATAAAATACCGTGTTTAGTCATTTCCTTCTTGTTAATGATTTGGGCTAATGTGTGTATAACTTTCAAAGTTTGAAGTTCAAACATCTCCTGTTCATCAAATACATACGAAAAGGAAGTGAAAAAAACAAAAACAAATAACAACATCGAAAAAACACTGTATACAAATCAGATACCATGGCTTAACAACACCAACAATTTTAAATCAGCGGTTACATCACTTCAGTTACAATTGATGTAGCAAAAGTCAATTTGTTCACTCTGCCTGGAGCCATTGATCTTTTTGCAGTCACTATCAGTCCTGTCGTGCTAAAAAGCCGTTTAGCTGGGGCACATGTGGCCGGTACAGCCAGAACTTGACGAGCGTAAACTGCCACTCGCGGGATCTGATACTAGTACTGGACCTTGGGGTCCCACAGAATGCCGCAAATGGGCTTCTTCTTTGTATCTGCTGAAATAAGTTGTTTTATAAGGGAGAACAAACCTGCACCTTCACCATAGGGCTCCTGCGCACTACATTACAGGAGGAACTAAACTGCAACGTTACCCTCTTTTCTTATCAACACGGAATAACCCTCCGAAATTCTTTTCTGAAAGAAGTGGTCAATATATAACGTTTCAAGTCAAAGTTTAAGGCTACTTCAACTTCAGTGTGCTCTGCTAACTGTGCAAAAAAATGTAATTCATTT